>JAHTMQ010000214.1:0-20880 GCA_019327925.1 Leucocoprinus sp. KB1807203
GAATCTTATCTTATGATGTATATGTAAGAACTTAGACTAAGATGTCTTAGAACTACTCCTAGTTTGAGTTGACAAGGAGAACTCGATGGAGTTCCTGTTAAATTTCCTACACTACTTATACAACTACTACATGGTCTGTGCACTTTCTTCCCACAGTTCCCATGTGACTTAGTCATATGCCATCACCTGACTGTGACTCATAACCCTGTGACACTTAGTCACATGATACTTTTTTGTGCTCCATCCTTGTGTAGTAAGTCCAGAAAGGAAAAGAAAGGAAAAGAAAAGAAATAATAACTTAGCCATTTTGCCAAGTCATGACAGTATATCTATTTACTCCCTTACCTCTCTATCTATATGCTGTCACAATCATTCTAGTTACCCTAATTAGGAAGTGCTATTATTGGACTGTAGCTCACATGACTGCACACAGACTGTCTCTTGCAGTATATATAGAGGCCTGTATTGGTAGATCTACCCTTACTTGAATATCACTCTAGCTTCTGAGACCCTTATCTAGCTTTCTGGTGTGACCTCCAGTCTTTTGTCTGATGTTGCCCTTATAAAAAACTCAATAGAGTTTCCCATTGGATTCCAGTATCTACTTATACAAATGTTGGTTGGTTTATGTGTCACAAACTTCATTTGGACCATAACTCTGGGAATACTTGACTGATTTCAACGATCTAAATGGCCACCAAAAGCCTTCAAGAAGACCTTTCAAACAGTACCAAAAACGTCTCAAGACAATCAGTATTCACCAAGTTATCAGCAGATCAGTCAGTAATCACCAAGTCACTAGACACTAAATTGCCGATATCTCAGGAACTGCTTAACATAATCATTTGCTTCAATGACCATCGTGAAGCTCTCTTCAATGCACTTCTTTTGGCTATAAATAGATCCTGAGGTGATAAGATCCCATGGAGATACAAGGTCCTCAATGTTTGTACATGACACTGATCTTTACCCATAGATTATCATCTGTTCTTGAATAGAACAAAGGACTGCCCTAAGACAGTTAGGTTATTTTTATTTCAAGAACAATAGGTAATGATCATGTGGTAGGTTGTCCTGGTGCACAGACCACCACAATCATGTATTTAAGGACTATATGTCTGAGGATAAACCTCAGACTTAACAACATCTTTTACTACTGTCTAAACTTTGCTTTTTTGAGCCTTATGATTATTAAATCATCAACTCACAAATCAGTAAGTGGCCATTTGTGATACTGTGTACCTACCTCCCACAATCATATAACCCTTACTATAAGAGGACCCTACCAACATTGCCACTGAAATACCAGGCTCACAGCCTGGAGCAACCCTGTGTTTAATTAAATATTACTATGTGATATTTAATTCCCTTTAGCCTGACTGTTATCAATAGACAGTGATTGTCCTTAGTGATCACCCTAGGTGGATGTTCAAGAAGAACTCAATGGAGTTCTTTGTTGGATTGCAGCCTTACTTATACTACTACTATAGTGGCTGTACTCTAAAGTCCTGTGATCACATGTCCTTTCCAGAATGTTCCATGACCATCTGACCTTGTCACATGATTTGACTTGCTAAGTTCCCACACTATTTATATCTTGATCCTGTTGTATGCTTTGAGGTTTTGGACTAAGTGTTTGAATGTGTGGGAAATCTTTTCCTGTTTGGGGCTCTTATAACACTGACTTGGAGACTCCTGACCCTGACTAACAGGACTATAGGATCAGGGATGTCTTAGCAGTAGGAGTATATATAGTGTAGAAGTACATCCCAGAAGCTTTATTCTAATCTCTAAGGATTCTCCTAGAGGTAAGTTGTAACTTATTTAGGAGTATAATATTACTAAGGATTCTCCTAGAGTCTATCCTGCTCTGGTCACCCTTATACTTACTAAGAACTATCTATATCTTACATAATCCTTCCTATACTATTTATATCTTTTTCCACATTATATTCTTGGATGTTTTCCATCAAGTTGATGAATGTGCAAAAAATAGTTTTCTTCTTGGAAGTTATCTCATAACATCTGCTCTGGTTGCCCTTATAGCATGATTGAAAAGAAAATATACTAATTTTAACAAACATATTAAACTGAGAAGTAATACTATTATCATTTTTTGCAGTACCCAAGTCTTTTTTATTGGAGTATCTAGTATTTTCAGCATCTTGAAGTATTGTCTAGAAGTTATTGTTAATACTGTTATCTTACTTAAGAGATATAAGGATATAACTGTGATGACTTAGTCCCACTCCTAGTTCAAGTTAACAAGAAGAACTTAATAGAGTTCCCATTCAGTTATTGTATACTAATTATATATTTTCTACTATTTACTTTTATTTATAAAGTCCTGTGCACACCAATTCATCCAACTATCTCATGCATCCAATCTTTAGATACTAAAAGAAAAGAAAATTAAAAATTAAAAAAATATTGACTTAGCTATTTTGCCAAGTCATGACAAGAGAAGGCAAATATTAGCCAAAGCTGAAGTAATAGCTGCTTGGTCTCTTTTCAAATGCTTGGTATGTGTGGTTATTGAAACAAGATTCCCATAGATATTCTGATTATCAGGTGTAATGAAGGAAAAGAGGTGGCACTCAGTGCAAGTGCAGATAACTTGGGGCATTGTAGATCAATCTATAGTTACCAATCAGTTGACATCAAACCTCAGCTGATCACTTGACAGCTGTTTGTCTGCCATGTGATGGAAACTTTCTGGAGTCAATTCCTTATTGGTCACCTGACTTGATCCTGTCACTCGGGACCGCCAATACATATTTACATCCTTGCTGTTCTAATTAATCGTTCCTGACTCGTTTCACGTTGGCTCCCAGATTTTGTGCACTGACTTGTACAGCCAGCTCAATACCAAAGCTGACTTTGCTGTTCTCCCCAAATTATGGATGTTTTCAAATCCCTCGTCCAACCCATCGTCGGCGGCGGCGGCGGCTCGTCGGTCGTTGACGGCATGAAGCTCGTTGTGCTTGGTGGCACACTTGAAACAGCACGTAGAGTTTCCAGCTCAGCATGGTCTGTGTTGAGTCTTCTTTATAACATCCCCTTCTGACCTGCATACTTAGGTCTCATTTTGTAAATTGTGAGCTGCACAGCTACATAAGGGGACTGACGCTCTAACTCCTCATTCCTTCTAACAGCTTTTTTCCTCACAGCACACTTCAGTGAAGAGGACTATCCATTTGACTGGCTAATGCTATGGCTTTCTCGCAGGCCAGAGTGGCAGCAGTCGAGAGAGTTTGAGACGACGACGCGAACGTCAGGGCCAGGCGGCTGCAGCGGTGTCGACGGATGGGAAGACGAGAGCGAACAGCACGGTGAAAGTGAATTTGATTCTGAGGGACGTCCCAAGACTCGGGTCATCTTCCAACCTACTCTAGACACCTCGCACACCATTTTCTACCGCGGTCACTGGCTGCGAGTCAGGCGCGCCCGCAAACCAGACGGGTGTGAACAGCTGTCTATCAGGTGATGAATACACTATATATATAAGATCAATGAAATTGATCATACGACACGAACTACAGTGTTGTTGCTCGCTCTAATACCATCCTTAAGCAGCTCATCCTCCAGGCCAAACGCGAATATGAAGCAGAGGCTATCCACCGTATTCAGATCTACTTCGCGGACTCTCATGGGTCGTGGCGCTGGACTGACTCGAGGCACAAGCGTCCCATGAGTAGCATTGTCCTCAATCCCGGTGTTAAGGAAATGCTCCTCGAGGACACCAAAGACTTTCTGCGGTCAGAAAAGGTGTGTCCATCTTTCCCACATCATGAATGATGCCATCATAGGCGTGAACAAGCGTCACAATACAATTTCTATATCAAGCGAATTTCTGACGAACCAGTTTCCAGTGGTATGCTGATCGTGGGATCCCCTTCCGTCGTGGTTACCTCCTCCATGGTGTTCCTGGTTCAGGAAAATCATCTCTGATTCACGCTCTTGCCGGTGCTCTCCAACTCGATGTCTACGTTGTCTCCTTGTCAGCTTCATGGATATCAGACTCAACACTTACTACACTTATGGGCCGTGTACCTGCACGTTGCGTCGTACTTCTTGAAGATCTCGATGCTGCATTTACTCGTAGCACTAGCAGAGATGCCTCGACACAGGATGATGATAAAGATAAGGAAAAGAAAGATGGAGAGGAGGATGACAAGGCCGCTACTGGGTTTTCAACAACCCGCAAACGGCGTGACCAGCTCAGCGACATCAATACGCTCTCCTTGAGTGGTCTCCTTAACGCTCTGGATGGTGTTGCTGCAGCGGAAGGCAGGCTTCTATTCGCGACTACGAATCACCTTGAGAAGCTCGACCCTGCACTTTCGAGACCTGGACGAATGGACGTGTGGATTGAATTCAAGAATGCTAGCAAGTGGCAGGCAGAGGCATTGTTCCGCAATTTTTTCCCCTGTGTCGAGGACCAAGTGCCATTGGATATCTCAGAATTGGAAGACATGAATATGAAGGTCGAAGTTAACGATTCTTCCTCAGCGTCACCAAGATCGTTCATAGCCTCTCCTCCTACACCTACAATAAACTCCTCTTATACTCGTACTTCATCTTCATTGAGTGTATCCTCTCTGTGGTCATTTGCTTCTTCACTCTCTCCTTTCTCTTCCAATTCTGAAAACAGCGGTTGTGACTCAGGTACTAATTCAACAGCTTCTCCTTCCTCCCCTGGGCTCAGTAATGGCCAAGTGCAAAATGATGCAATGACAACTGGGTTACCGGGGAAAGAACAGTCTGATGTGTCAAATATTGCGCATCACCCGCCTCTAATTGCGGAAAACGCGGCGAACAGTCGACAATCTGCGGCCCCTCTGGATAAGAAGATGCTTAACGAGTTTGCCAAGATGTTTGCGGATGGGATCCCTGAAGATGAGTTTTCAGTTGCCGCCTTGCAAGGGTGTGAGTCACATATGTCTTGCTTGTTACCTGTGAGGAAGTGTGGGCTCATAAATATGCATAGATCTGCTGAAAAATAAAGCACAGCCTGAGCAGGCTGCACGTGGTGTTGTCGAGTGGATTGAAAGGGAGCGAGAGATGAGGGAGAGGCTTAAAAAAGAAAGGGAGGCGAAGGAGAAAAGAGAGAAGGCCGCAGTGCGTTATTTGTACTGTTCGTTTTTACCTGCTCACTTATCTATTTTGTTTTGCAGCGCGAGCGCCGTCGGAAAGCCAATGCAGAAAGAGACCGTGAAGAGCGGGAACTCAAAAAGAAAGAAGCAGAGTTCGAAAAGATCAAACAAAGACTCGCAGAGAAAGAGAAAGACGAGGAGTTGGAAAAGATGAGGTGGCAGTTGAAAGAGAAAGAGGAAGAGAGGAAGAGGAAGGAAGAGGAAGAGGGACTTGCACAGGTAGTTGCCAAGCAGGTGAGCACTGTGGAGGTTGAGAAGAGTAATGAATGTACAGAGGGAGATGTGAGTGGGAATGAGGATGAGAATGTGTCAACTTTAGAGTGGAGTGAAGCATGATTCAATAACAGTGCAATACCCTTAGTTTTTTCCTAACTCATCTTACTGACTCTGAAAGCAATAGCAACAATGACAATAATAGTAACACAGAATCTTGACCAGATTCATTTCTACTCTTTGGTCATTATTGCAGCTGTCATTCACATATCTTTCCATGATAGCTTACTGGTATCTATGGTGGATAGTAGTAGAAATGACAATGATCAAACATGAGTACAAGTATACAAATTATCCTATGTGGTTACCTACAGTCACAGTTTTGGTTTCTCCAGCATTGGTATCTCATGATTGTGGAACATACAGCAGCTTAAAAAACTGTCCTAATGTTTTATACTTGTCACAAACTTCATTTGGACCATAACTTCAGGAATACTCAACCAATTTCAACAACCTAAATGGCCACTGAAAGCCCTTAAGAAGACCTTTCCAACAATACCAAAAATGTCTCAAAGCAATCAGTATTCACTGAGTTATCAGGAGATCAGTTAGCAATCACCAAAGTACCAAACACTAAATCACTGATATCTTAGGAACTGCTAGACATAATTGTTTGCTTCAATGTTTATCATGAAGCTTTCTTCAATGCACTTCTTTCAGCTATAAATAGATCTTGAGGTAATAAGATCCTATAAAGATAGAAGTGTAGTGACTTAGCCTGGGATTGTTGTGCAACTCGAGTTAACTTAGCAGCTAAGTCTTTGAGGATTATAAAGAGAACTTGATGGGTGTTAGCATGCAGTTGTGAGGACTTAGAGCTCAACCAAGGTGGTTGTTTAGGAGGAACTCAATAGAGTTCTCTGTTGGATTTCTCTAGCTACTTATACAAATTGTCATGACTTGGCAAAACAACTAAGTCATTATTTTTCTTTTCCTTTCTTTTCCTTTCTGGACTTACTACACAAGGATGGAGCACAAGAAAGTATCATGTGACTAAGTGTCACAAGAGTCACAGGGTTATGAGTCACAGTCAGGTGATGGCACATGACTAAGTCATATGGGAACTGTGGGAAGAAAGTACACAGACCATGTAGTAGTTGTATAAGTAGTGTAGGAAATTTAATGGGAACTCCATCAAGTTCTCCTTGTCAACTCAGACTAGGAGTAGACCTAAGTTGTCACAGTCTAAGGCCTTACACAAATGTCTATTGGTTTATACACTTGTCTCCTGCAATCACATGACCCTTACTAATAACTATCTATATCTTACATAATCCTTCCCATGCTATTTATATCTTTCTTGTGTTATATTCCTGGATATTTTCCATTAGATTAATGAACATGTAAGAAATAGTTTCTTCTTTAGAAACTGTTTCATAACAATAGGGTTCTCAATCAATTGTACTACCTACTTATACAAGTACACTATTTGCCCTTGTTTAAATTGATAGTATTCTACAATCAGCCAAGAGGCTGCCAGTTCAATTCTCTTGTCTGTCATTCTATACATAGATCTTTCTTGGTTATAGTTGAGATAGCTCATGACAGTACCCCTCTCTTAAAGGTCCTTGTCCTAAGGACTTCACAGTTCATTATATGGACCCTGTAGGTTACCCATTTCATTTTCTTCATTCTACTCTTCTATCCTTGCTCCTTTATTTCTTGTTCTTGCTCTTCCTCCTTCTGAATTGTTTCTAATATTCTTCTTCTCTTCTGTTATATTCCCTTCCAATATCTCCAGTTTCTTTCCAATTGTCCCCAATACTTCTAATCAAATCTCCTATCATCCTATCCATATAATGTCTTTGCTATATATCTTTCTGGTAATTCTCCTCTATGAAAATCTCTATAATCTTCTTTCCTTGTCTATCTTGACTCCTCTCCATATTCTTCTTCAAACCTCTCTACCAAGTCCCTTGCATTCCCTAAATTCTCCCTCAGTTCCCAAGTGTCTTTTTCTGCTGTACATCCCTTCTATTGCACCAGATACCTATTCTTCCTTCTAAATTTTTTTTGATTTAGTATTTTCTCTACTTCATATTCTTCTTCCCCTTTGATTACTACTAGAAGAATTCTTCTTCCCCTTTGATTACTACTAGGAGAGACTGTTCTTTTCTCTGGCCTTCTACTTAATCTTTGTACATACATACTCTACTGACATTTACTACTGGATGTATTTTCATTGTACTTGGTAACTCTAGTTCAATTGCATTTGTTGATATGATCCTCTTTACTTTGTAAGGACCTACAAATTGTTCTATCAATTTTTCTGAATATCTTCCCTGCATTTGGAACTTAAGATCCTTTGTACTCAAGAGTACCCAGTTATCCACTCTGTACTCCTCTGGCTTACTTCTTTTCCTATTAGCATATTTCCTTATCTCTTTCTGACTTTTTCTTAGTGTTGCCTCTGCTTCCTCATATACCTTCTTCATCCTCTTTGCAAACTCTTCTGCTTTCTCAAACTTTCCCTTTTTTCTCATCTCAAATCCTATGTGTGGATCCTGTCCACTATTTGCCTTAAACAGTGATACTCTTGTACTTGTTTGCACCTTATTGTTATATGCAAACTCTGCTGTTGCTAGCCAATTGGGTCACTGGTGATGATTAATGAACATTCTCAAATACTATTCTAGTTTCTAATTCATTCTTTCTGTCTGGTCATCTGTTTGTGGATAGTAAGCTGTTGACAATTTGGTGTCAATTCCCAACATTTGATTCAACTCCCTCATCATTCCTGCTGCAAACTGTACTCCTCTATCTGTTATAATACTTTCTGGTAATCCATGTAATTTTCAAATGTTATCCCAGAACAGTCTTGCCACTCCCTCTGCCAAAGTCTTTTCTGTAGTAGGCATAAAGTGTACCATTTCCATCATTCTATCACATACTACCAGGATTACATCATATCCTTGTACTAGTGGTAACTTTGTAATAAAGTCTGCTGTTATATGACTCCAAGGTTTTTCTGGTACTACATTAGGCATTAACTTTCCTGCTGGTATCATGACTTGGCAAAATAGCTAAGTCATTATTTTTCTTTTCTTTTCTTTTTTTATTTGAACTTACTATACAAGAAGGAGTGTAAGAAAGTATCACATGACATGTCACAGGTAATGTATTACAAAGTCAGGTGATGTCACATGATGAATGTGGGAAAAGTAGTGCACAAACTGTATAGTAAATATATAAGTAGTATACAGAATTGAATGAGAACTCTATTGAGTTCTTCTTGTTAACTCAGACCAGGAGTGTGGTTAAGCCATCTCAGGCTAAATCACTATGTCATGACTCAGCCAAATGGCTAAGTCCTTATTTATATTTCTTTTCTTTTTCTTTTCTTTTAATTAGGAAATCAATGGATGTGCAAGAGAGAATGACTCAAAAGAGATGTGTGGAACTTTATAAATAGAAGTAAATACAAGAATGTGTATAAGTAGTGTACAACAATCGAATGGGAACTCTATCAAGTTCTCCTTGTCAACTCAGACTAAAAGGGTGATTAAGTCATCTCAGCCTAAGTCACTACATACTATAGCTGGTACCTCTGTGTGATTCTTGTTCCTTTGGTATGCATCACAGGACTCTACATACTTCTTGACTTCCTTTATTACTCCTGGTCATCAAAAGTTCCTAGTGACCAATTCTATTGTCTTCCACTGTCTTCCATGTCCTCCTACTAGCATATCATGATGTAGCTGGATTACTTCCACTCTCAACCTTTTATCTCTTGGGATGTATACTTTTTCATCTCTTAGCATCAAACCATTCTCTTTTTGCCACTCTTTGTCTCTTAGCATCTTAACTTTTGCTCACTTCATCTCTTCTACTACTTTAATCACCTCATCATCTTTTGCTTCTGACTTTCTAATTTTCTCTAACAAGTCTATTTCTTCAATTACTATTTCTGCCACTTGTGTTGCTCTAACCTCTAACTATTCTTTCTTTACCAATACCCTGTCCTCATTATCTTTCTCTACACCAATCTGCCAGTCTAGTCGTCTACTTAGGCTATCTGCTCATCCCATACTGCTTTCTGGTACATGTTTCAGATGAAAGTCAAATCTTGATAGATATAGAGCCCATTGTGCTTGTCTTTTATTTAGCTTCTGGTTGCTCATGAAATATTCAAGGTTTTTATGATCACTCCAGATCTCAAATCTACCTTGTGCACCTTCCAGTAAATGCCTCTACTTCTCTAGATACCTGATGATTGCCAACATCTCTTTATCACGGATTTCATAATTTCTTTCTGCTTCGTTCAATGATTTTGAAATAAAGGCTACTGGCCTCCACTTTTCATTCTTGCACTTCATCAATAACACTCTTCCTGTTGTATATTCCAATACATCTGCTTCTACTCTCATCTTCTTGTCCAAGTTAGGTGTTACTAGCACTGGTCTTGTTGTAAACACTCTTTTCAACTCCTTGAACACTGCTTCCTGTTTCTCTCCCCAGTTTCACTTTTCATCTTTCCTGACCAATTTGTGTAGTAGTTTGGCTAACTTAGCAAAATCTTTTACAAATTGCCTGTAGTAGTTTGCCAACCCCAGAAACTTCTACACCTCTTTAACCATCTTAGGTCTAGGCCATTCAAGAGCTTCTACTACTTTCTCTTCCTATATTTTAATTCCTTCTGCTTCCATTACCAGTCCAAGGAAGTTAATCTTTTTGACTTTCCAAACATATTTTTCTGGCTTTATATAAAGGTCATTCTCCTCCATTCTCTTTAATACTTCTTCTACTATCTCATTATGCTTCTTCTCATCCTCTGTCTCCACCAACACATCATCCATGGATGCTGCTACATCTTTAGTGTCAATTAAGTCTCTAAGAATATCATTTATCATTGTTTAGAAAGTTGCTGGTAAGTTTGTGAGACCAAAAAACATAACTGTGGGTTTATACACCCCTAGATACATAGTAAATACAGCCTTCTATTTGTCCTCTTCTTTTATTTGTACATTATTGTATCCCCATCTCAGATCCATCTTTGTAAACACTTTCTTTGTACCTATAGTGTCAATTAAGTCCAAAATCAATGGCAATGGATAATTATCCTTGACTGTTCCTTTATTTAGGTATTGATAATCCTACACCATTCTTTTCTTTCCATCCTTTTTCCCTACAAAGAATACTGGTGAAGTCTAGGGTGACTTTGAGGGTCTAATATACCCTTTTCTCAACTGTTCTTCTACAAATTCTTTTACTTCCTCTTTCTCTTCTCTTGACATTAAATATGTTCTTCCTTTTCTTGGTATGAAGTCTTCTCTCAGATTTATCACATGGTCCCAAGGTTTTCTCGCTAGCATCCTTTCTGACTCTACCTTCTCAAATACTTTAAGTTACTTGTGAAATCTTGGTGGCACCATTTTCCTCACTTTTTCTTTATCTAGTTTGACTTCATTATCAAAATTCTCTTCCATTGATATTTTCCATTCATCTCTATCTAATTTTTCTATTGCTCTGACTCTCTTCCTTACTTTTTTCTTTCTCTCTATATCTTCTTTTACCACTATCTTTCTTCCACAGATTGGTAAATATCTTGTTATTTTGACTTCTCTAGTCTCCCAGTTTATCTTGGGGTTATGCACTTGCAACTACAGCATACCCAGTATGATGTCTGTTCTTTCCAAATTACATACATCCATTCTCATCCTTTCCATATGGCTTTTGTAATACATATTTACTTCTACTTGGTGTGTAATAGCCCCTTTACTGTTGTTTGTTCTATCTACATTCCTGACTATCACTGGTCTATCTAACTTCTACAGCTTAAATCTATGTTTTGCTGTTATTTTCTTGTCCATAAACATCCCTGTTGCACCACTATCCAAGAGTGCCTTTACTATCACACTCTCATGTGTGTCTACTTTTTCTACTCCAATGTTCAGCCATACTTCTCTCAACATTTTGAATGTTCTTCTAATGTCCTTTTGCTTTTCTCCTTTTTCACTATACTTTTCAGAGTCTCTGCCCATACACGCTCTGCTGTGCCTTTCCCTCTATGGGGCATACTACCACTCCCCAGTTCTACCATGGCTTCTTTTTTCCTGTTCTACACTCTGGACAAAAGATCTCCCTCTTTTCTTGTTCTAATACTTTTTCTCCTATAGTATCTTTCTTCCACATTCTATACACTATACCCTTGTCATTTCTCCCTTCCTTGCTTCTCTATTTCTCCAATTCCACACTTCCTGGAAAGGTCATACTACTCATTTTTCACTTGTTTCTAGAGAAGGAAATTCTGTTCTCAATTTTCATGGGTCTGCATCCTCTGCTCTTGCATCCTCCACAATCTACATAGATTGCTACTACCTCCTCTATGGTCCATCCTCTATCAAGTAGGAGAGCACCTTCTGGGGGCATACTCCACTCATTACAGTACTCCTGTGCCTTTTCCCATATGGAACATGCCAGCCTCCTCTCTTGCCATGCCTTTTGTGGCCTGGCCACACATACTACCTTCTTTTTTGCTCTCCTCTCTCTTTCTACTTCTATGTTTGGACACTCCCATTTTTGGTACCTAACTCCCCAGCATCTGAAACACTTTACTTCTTCCTTTTCTCTTTTCTGCCATCTCATCTTTACTTTGTCTCTTACTCCACATTGTATCACTTGACTCACCAATACTTCAAACTTATTTTTGGGGATTGGTTTTCCCTTTTTCTCTCCAACACTGTTCCTGCAGTTACAGACCAGGTGTTCAAAACTTCCTACAACTGAAATACTTTTCCCCCTTTTTTCCTTCTAGCTCTGCCCTTAGTTTGGTGAGGGCCCACCATTAGTTGAGCATACTACTCATCAAAGAGTCATATTGTTTAAGAGATATGGTGTTATGTTCCTCAATGTCAAATAAGATTGATTTCACTAGTTACTACTACATTTGTTGGGGCACAAGATCTTCACCCAACCAAACACCTACTGCTATACTGACTACTGCCCTAATCAATAGTAAACAATCACCTCAAGATAGGGGATCTCTACTCTAATAGCACCTCTTTAAGAGGTTAATACTATTCCTTTGCATATATGGATGATAATGTATCTCTAGCACAAGGTTTCTACTAATCAAAAGAGTACAAGTAATCTACTCAACAACACCACCCAATTGCTAGGTCAGGTCTTGAACATAATACCTGGGTTTGGTACTGAGTCTCCACTGGTAGTCCTTAACTAACTACCAAGTTCCCTTTATAGCTAGAGCCTACTATCCAAAAAGACTAGTAATCAAGCTGATTACCAATCAAGGACAATAAAAGAATAAAGTTTAGGCAGGGTTCAAAGTGAACAGTGCCTGGAATGTAGTACTGAGTTCTTCTGTTGTGCAACTCAAGTTGAGTTGACTCAGCAGCTAAGTCTTTGAGGATTACAAAGAGAACTCAATAGAGTTCTCAATCAATTGTGCTATCTACTTATACAAGTATACTATTTGCCCTCATTTACATTGATGGTATTCTACAATTAGCCAAGAGGCTGCTAGTTCAATTCCCTTGTCCATTGATAGGGATAAAAGAGAATATAAGGGTAAGGTGACAGGTTAGAGAAATGGAATCTCCAAACTGTTTTACAGTTATGTATAGACAAGTAGGCATAGGAGAGGTAAATCAGAAGAGAAAGAGTCTCACAAACAATAATAAATAGTCAAAAGCAGAGTAGATGTAGTGACTTAGCCTGAGATGACTTAATCACCCTCTAAGTCTAAGTTAACAAGGAGAACTCAATAAAGTTCCCATTTGATTGCTATATACTACTTATATACATTCTGTATTTACTTCTATTTATAAAGTCCCATGTATCTCTTTTGAGTCATTCCCTCTTGTATCTGTTGATTTCCTAATTAAATAAAAAGAAAAAGAAAAAGAAAAGAAATATAAATAATGACTTAGCCATTTGGCTATGTTATGATACTACCCCCCTCTCAAGATTCCTTGTCCTGAGGATTTTTACAACTTGTAGTAGGAATTGCAGATGTTCCCATTTCATTGTTATCTTCTTCTACCTACTCCTTAATTCCAAGTTTTCCTGCTCAATCTCCTCCTCCTCCTCCTTTACTATTTCTATCATTCTTCATTCCCTTGCTCTTTCTCCTTTCCATCTCCTCCAATTTCTTTTCAATCTTGTCTAGTATTCCTTGTCGTATCTTTATCTGACC
Source organism: Leucocoprinus sp. KB1807203 (assembly GCA_019327925.1). Lineage (NCBI taxonomy): Eukaryota > Fungi > Basidiomycota > Agaricomycetes > Agaricales > Agaricaceae > Leucocoprinus > Leucocoprinus sp. KB1807203. Next base: position 13,585 of record JAHTMQ010000214.1, read on the forward strand.
ATCTAGATAATTTTCTTGCTATAAACCTTCCTGGTAACTCTCCTCTCCTGAACATCCCTTTTTCTCTTTTCTGTCTCCTAACATCTTTATATCTTGCCAGTATGTTTCTCAAATTCTTTGACTGCTTCTTTTGCATTTTCCAAATTTTCCTTCCCTTCTCAAGTATCTAATTTAGCTGTAAATCCTTTCTACTGTACCAAATACTTGTCCTTTTCCCTTATTCATTGCTTGTTCAGGATTCTCTCAATCTTCTATTCTTTCTCTTCCCTCAATTACTACTGGAGCAGGTTGCTCCTTTCTCTGCCCTTCTACTTGCCCTACATATTTTGTATCCTACTAACATTAACTACTAGATGTATTTTTATTGTGCTAGGTAGCTGTAGTTCTACTGCATTTGATGATACTATTTTCTTAATTTTATAAGGCCCACGAATCTCTCTGTCAACTTCTCTGTTCTCTTCCCACCATCTGATACTTCAAGTCCTTGGTACTTAGCATTACTAAGTCCCCTACTTTATATTCTCACCTCTGCCTCTCTTCCTATCTGCATATCTTCTTCATTTCTTCTGTGCCTTTCCCAATGCTGCCTTTGCCTCTTCCTGTATTCCTTTCATCTTTTCTACAAATTTATGTCCCCCTCATATTTTCCCTTCTTTCTCATCTCAAACCCCATCCTAGGATCTTGCCCATAATTTGCTTTGAAGGGCGAATCTTTAGTTGACTAGAGTGCATCTTATTATTATATGCAAACTCTGCTGTTCCTAACCAATCTGGCCACTGCTCTTGTCTATGGTCTATAAACATTCCTAAGTACTGTTCCAGCTCTTGGTTGACCCTCTCTGTCTGTCCATCTGTTTGAGGGTGGAATGCCATAGACATTTTACTTTCAATCCCTAGCATCTGATTCAACTCTCTCATTATTCCTGCTGCAAATGTGGTCCCCTGTCAGATATGATACTTTCAGGAAGACCATGCAACTTCCACACATTGTCTCTAAACAACTTTGCTAGCCCTTCTGCTGATGTTCTTTCTATAGTAGGAATAAAGTGGACCATTTTTGTTAATCTGTCCACTACTACTAAGATTGAGTCATATCCCTGAGCTAGCGCAACTTTGTTATGAAAGTCTGCTGAAATATGTGTCCAAGGTTTTCTGGAATAGAGTTGGGCATTAACTTGCCCAGCTGGTTGCTCTGTGCAGTTTTTATTCCTTTGGCAGGCATTGCATCCTTCCATATATGCTTCACCTCCTTGGTTACTCCTGGCCACCAGAAATTCCTAGTGACCAGTTCCACTGTCTTCCACTGCCCCCTATGTCCTCCTATAGGTATATCATGATGTAGCCTAACTATCTCTGCTCTCAGCTTCTCATCCTTTGGGTATGTATATCTTTCCTTCTTTATACATAATCCCATCTACCTCTCTCCACTCCTCATCTCTCAACACTTTTACTCCAGCTCGTTTCATTTCTTCCACTGCTTTTATTACTTCATCATCTTTGACCTTTGACTTTCTTACTTTCTCTAGCAAATCTACTCCTTCTATTATAACTTCCACTTCTCTGTCTCTTCTAACTTTCAGCCACTCTGGTTTTCACCAACACTTCATTCTCATTGTCTCTTTCTACTCCCTACTTCCCAGTCTGGCCTTCTGCTCAGACTATCTGCCTTTCCCCATCTTACTTCCTGGGAACATGTTTGAGCATGAAAGTCAAACCTTGATAGGTATAATGCCCATCTAGCTTGTCTATGATTTCAACTTCTGTGCTTTCATAAAAGTATTCAAGATTTTTATGATCTGTCCAGATCTCAAACTTTTGTTGTAGTCCCTCTAGGAAGTGTCTCCATGCTTCCAAGCCTCTAACTACTGCTAACATCTCCTTGTCATGTATCTCATAGTTTCTCTCTGTATCACTTAGAGATTTTGAGATAAAAGCAACTGGTCTCCACAATTCATCTGGGCATTTCATTGACAATACCCTCTCCAGTAGCATAGTTTGATGCATCTACTTCTACCCTGAATTCCTTTGTCTAAGTCAGGGCTGCTAATACTGGTCTGCTTGTAAAGATCTTTTGAGCTCATCAAAGGCTTCTTCCTGCTCCTCTCCCACTGCCACTTCACATCCTTTCCTTGTAGCATATTCATTGGTCTAGCCACTTTGCAAAGTCTTTAATGAATCTCCTATAATAATTTGCAAGACCCAAAAATTTTCTGACATCTTTGACATTTCTTTGGCATAGGCCAGCTCAGTACTCCATCTACTTTCTCTTTCTCCATCTCTATGCCGTTAGGCCCTATTACTACTCCTAGGAACCCAACCCTTCCTTACTTTCCACACACATTTTTCTAGCTTGACATACAAGTCATTCTCTTCTAACCTTCTTAGTACTTCTTCTACTATCTTGTCATGTCCTTCCTCTGTCTCTGTTCCCTACCACACATTATCCACAAATGCTGCTACTTTGCCTTCATTTATCAAGTCTCTCAAGATTTCATTCATCATTGCCTGGAATGTGCAGGTGAATTTGTCATCCCAAAGAACATTACTGTTGGCTCAAATGACCCTACATGTGTTGTGAATGCTCTCTTCCACTCATCTCCCTCCTTTATCCTCACATTATTGAAACCCCACTGTAGATCCATTTTAGTGAAATACTTTCTTACTCCCCATTGTATCTATAAGGTCTGTAATCAAGGGCAATGGGTAGTTGTTCTTTACTGTCTGGTCATTTAGGCTATAGTAGTCCATCACCATCCTCTTACTTCCATCCTTCTTGCCTACAAAGAACACTGGTACATGTTTGAGGGGACTTTGATGGTCTAATGTACCCCTTTCTCAGCTGGTCATTTACAAAGTTCTGGACCTCTTCCCTTTCATTCTTTGACAATGGGTAGATCCTTCCCTTTCTTTGGTTTAAATGTCTCCTTGAGATCTATGGCATGATCCCAAATCTTCCTTGTTGGCATTCTCTCTGACTCTACTTTCCCAAACATCTTTTTCCACTTTAAAAAATTTCTTGGGACCATCTCCTCAATTTTTCTGTGGTCCACTTCAATTTCTTCCTCTCTTCTCCAGTCTTTTTTATTATCTACAGCCCATCTTACTATTCTTTCTTTTTCTAGGGTAGCTACTCTTTTCCCCTTCTTGTTCTCCTGTCCTCTTTCTTCTCATTACTTTTCCACACAGTGGTGGACATCTTGTCATCTTGACCTCTCCAGTTTCCCAGTTAATCTCTGTATCACAAATGGCCACTTACTGATTTGTGAGTTGATGATTTAATAATCAAAAGGCTCAAAAAAGCAAAGTTTAGACAGTAGCAAAAGATGTTGTTAAGTCTGAGGTTTATCCTCAGACATACAGTTCTTAAATACATGATTGTGGTGGTCTGTGCACCAGAACAGCCTACCACATGATCACTACCTATTGTTCTACATATAGGAGTGCTATTGTTCTTGAAATAGAGATAACCTAACCATCTTAGGGCAGTCCTTTGTTCTATTCAAGGACAGATGATAATCTATGGGATAAAGATCAGTATCATGTGCAAACATTGAGGACCTTGTATCTCCATGGGATCTTATTGCCTCTGGATCTATTTATAGCCAAAAGAAGCGCATTGAAGAGAGCTTCACGATGGTCATTGAAGCAAACGATTACATTAAGCAGTTCCTGAGATATCAGCAATTTAGTGTCTGGTGACTTGGTGATCACTGACTGATCTGCTGATAACTCAGTGAATACTGATTGCTTTGAGATGTTTTTGGTACCGTTTGAAAGGTCTTCTTAAGGGCTTTTGGTGGCCATTTAGATTGTTGAAATTGGTCAAGTATTCCCTGGAGTTATGGTCCGAATGAAGTTTTGTGACACTCTGGGTTATAGGCCTGTAACCAGGGCATCCCTAATATCACCTCTGTTCTCTTTAAGTTGTATATATCCATTCTCATCCTTTCCATATGACTTTTATATTACATGTTCACTTCTACTTGATGTGTAATTGCCCCTGCACTATTGTTTGTTTCATCCATATTCCTAATAGTCACTGGCCTCTCTAGCTTTTGCAGCCTAAATCCATGTTTGGCTACTATCTTTCTGTCCATGAACATCCCTGTGGTACTACTGTCTAAAAGTGCCTTTACTGTCATACCTTCATATGTGTCTACTTTTTCTATCCCAATATTCAGCTACACCTCTCTTAGTATCTCAAACATTTTCCTCACTTCTCTTTGCTCACCTCCCTCTCTTGCTGTGCTTTTTGGAGCCTCTGCCTATGCACCACCCTGCTGTGCTTTTCCCTGTTCAGGGTGCACCACCATTCTTCAGTTCTACCATAGTCGCTTTTTTTCTGTTCTACACTCTAGACACTAGATATTTTTTCTTTCCTCTTTCAATATTTTCTTCCCTACTATTGTGTCTTTTCTTCCACACTTTGTACATTTCACCCTACTCCCTGCTTCATTATTCCTCCATTTCCATGCCTCTAAACAATTTTCACACCATATATTCTTCAGTCTCTCTCCAGAGACAAAACCATATTCTTGGTTTTCCTCTGTCTTGGTACCTTTATAGTTGCACCCACCACACTCTACAAATGTCACCACCTACCACTTTGTCTTCCAACCTTTCTCTTCTAATGCTGTGCCTCTCAGGGGCATGCCCTATATGCCACTATACTTCTGTGCCTTTTTCCATAGAGGACATACCAGCCTCTTCTCTTCCTGCTGTGCCTTTTGTGGCTTCACCACATACACTGCTTCTTCCTCTTGTTGTCTCCTTTCTACTTCTATGTTAGGACATTCCCATTTATAATGTCCTATTCCCCCAGCATCTGAAATACCTCACTTCTTCTTCTTCCACCATCTCTTGTCTTCTCATTTTCACTTCTTCCCTTACTCTACATTTTATTACCCTACTTGCTATCACCTCAAATTTATTCTGGGGAATTGGTTTTCTCTTCATCTCCTCCTTCCTATTCCTGCAGTTATAGACCAGGTGCCCAAACCTTTTATAGTATCAACATATCTTTTCTCTTCTTTTTTCTAGTTCTGCCTTTAGTTTAGTAAGGGCGCACTTTTGGCTGAGCAGACCACTCATAAGAGAGTTATATTGGGATTGAGACATTGTGTTGATGTCTCACTGGTATGGAATGAAGAATTGATCTCACTAGCTATACTATATCTATAGGGGCACAAGATCTTCACCCAGCCAGAGTCCTACTACCCTACTAACTACTGCCCTAATAGTATGGTTAGACTATCACCCAACAGATGGGATCTCTAATCTAGACAACCTCCTAAAGAGTAATTGTCACTCCCCTACATAGACAGATAACAATACATCTGTAGCATGAAGTTTATACTAAGAAAGCAGTACAAGTAGCTATACAGCCTACTCAATTATGAAGTCAGGTCTTAGTAGTGATACCTAAGCTTAGCACTACACTTCCACCTGCAGTCCCTAACTGACTGCAAAGTCCCCTTAAGCCAAGGGCCTAGCTATATATGGAGATGACTAGTGATTATGGTGACCATTGGTTGAGAGTTGATAAGATTGTGAGAGTAAAGATGAGCAAGGTCCAAGGCAAATGGTGCTCTGGATGTGGAATCAAGTTCTAGTGTAGTGACTTAGCCTGAGACAACTTAATCACCCTCCAAGTCTAAGTTGACAAGGAGAACTCAATAGAGTTCCCATTTGATTGCTATATACTACTTATATACATTCTGTATTTACTTCTATTTATAAAGTCCCATGTATCTCTTTTGAGTTATTCCCTCTTGTATCTGTTGATTTCCTAATTAAATAAAAAGAAAAAGAAAAAGAAAAGAAATATAAATAATGACTTTGCCATTTGGCTGTATCATAACAGTAGAAACTAGAGAAATATAGTGTTTTTGGTATTCTCTTGAGCAAGCCCCAGTTGATTGTGAATCTTGAAGGTGCACATTTGTCTCACACTATGACATTACCATTTTTGAACTAGTCTAGCAGCCTGGCTTGCCACTGATACAGTAGTACTGCCTAGAACTTTTATGTTCTTGTATAGGCTCTACTTCAACTGACTGTACAGTTGGAAACCTACTTTAAAAATGCATAGCAAGTGGTTAAACTCCTAGTTGAGCAAATGCCCAAGTTCTTCTCAAAGTGAGATGTCCTCTTGAGGGATATTTTGTATAGACTTTTTATAAAGGAAACAAACAGGAAAACTCAGTCACTCAGAAATAGCAGTAGAGCTCTAGAGTAACAGAGGAAGGGAGATAATGGGGGTAACTTGTTGTTAGGCCCCTCTGTACTCTGTTAGTATGAGGTTGTGAAGACTTAGGCTTAACCAAGGTAGTTGTTCAGAAAGAACTCAATAGAGTTCTCCATTGGATTGCTCTAGCTACTTATACAAATGTTGGTTGGTCTGTGCACCTGTCTCCCACAATCACATGACCCTTACTAATAACTATCTATATCTTACATAATCTTTCCCATACTATTTATATCTTTTCTGCATTGTATTCTTGAATGTTTCCTATTAAGTTGATAAACACATGAGAAATAGTTTTCTTTTTGGGAGTTATCTCATAACATGCTCCTAGAGTATATATTAGGATTACAAATCATTGAATCAACAATTAAGAAACAAAAGAAACATTTCAACAACCCATTATGGCAGAGAATGGAATGATGAAGCAGGGTTCTCTTCTGACTATACAGCCATTGCTTTCTGTCCCTCCTAATTCTTCTACCTGGTCTTCTTATATGTTTATCCATTGAACCCAGTCATCAAGTGTAGCTCAAGGAGCCTCAAAGCCAGTGCAAATAACCTGCTCTCAAAGTTGCTGTCTTTATTGATCTCCCTATTTCCAACTTTCTTGAGCCCTCTATTCTATTCTTCTATACTTCTAACCTTCTTTCTTAGGTTCAGATGTCCTTTCCTTTCCAGATACCCTAATAGTGTTGCCCTTAAGAGAACTACTTTGGCATTTCTAATTATAATAGCCATTAAAAATAATTACCAAGGTCTGATAGTAACTCTAAAGTCTAATCCATCAAATAAGATAGTTGCTGAGCTATGATGTCATTCTACTAGAGGAGACTAGCCTCTTCAAGATTTGGATTGTCCTCAAGAATGCTTCTAAAGAGGATTTCTGGGTTATGTCTGATACAAAACAACTGGACAGGCCCTATGAGGCTAGTATAGTAGTGGTTACAGCTACTATTCTGTTACTTGGGTAATATATATGAGTCCAAGGCTGGAGGTCTAGTGGTATATAATTAGAGAGTCATTTTCACTGCTTGAGCTGAGTATAGTAT
>JAHTMQ010000215.1:0-101296 GCA_019327925.1 Leucocoprinus sp. KB1807203
TGGACTCATGTTCAAAGACCAAACAGAGAAGGCTGATGCAGAATGGAAAGTTGAAACACTCATCTAAGGAAATAAACACATTGCTGACTTCCTCATGAAATTTGAAGGGTCAGTAATGTTGAGAATATTCATGTTTTTACATTCATTTTATCTTGGTTTTCCTCTCACATCCTTATCAGTGATCATCAGTTCTCTTATCATTCTCAGGTGATTTCTTTGCTTGGTAAGCTTATAATTTTTGTCTGCTGAGTAGTTAGTTTCCTCAGTTCTGTGTCTATCTGTAGCGACTTAGCCTGAGACAACTTAATCACACTCCAAGTCCAAGTTAACAAGGAGAACTCAATAGAGTTCCCATTGGATTCTATACACTACTTATACAACTACTACATGGTCTGTGCACTACTCTCCCACACTCATCATGTGACTTTATTCATGTGATGTAATACTATGATATTCTAACATGTAACTTGTAATATGTGACATTTGTCATGTGACACTTTCCCACACTTCTTCCTTGTGTAGTAAGTCTAGATAAGAAAATAAAATAAAATAAATAAATAATGACTTAGCCATTTTGCCAAGTTATAACAATAAGAGTAGAAGCAAATGCATTAGAATATGCAACAAGAGGAGTGTTATTGATGAAGTGTGAGGAAGAAAAATGGAGGCCAGTTATCACAAATGGCCACTTACTGATTTGTGAGTTGATGATTTGATAATCAAAAGACTCAAAAAAGTGAAGTTTAGACAGTAGCAAAAGATATTGTTAAGTCTGAGGTTTATTCTCAGACATACAGTCCTTAAATATATAATTGTGGTGGTCTGTGCACCAGAACAGCCTACTATATGATCACTACCTATTGTTCTATATATAGAAGTGCTATTGTTCTTGAAATAGAGATAACCTAGCTGTCTTAGGGCAGTCCTTTGTTCTATTCAAGAACAGATGATAATCTATAGATAAAGATCAGTGTCATGTACAAACATTGAGGACCTTGTATCTCCATAGGATCTTATTGCCTCTGGTTCTATTTATGGCTGAAAGAAGTGCATTGAAAAGAGCTTTACAATGGTCATTGAAGCAAACGATTACATTAAGTGGTTTCTGAGATATCAGTGATTTAGTATCTGGTAACTTGGTAATCACTGACTGATCTGCTGATAACTCAGTGAATACTGATTGCTTTAAGATGTTTTTGGTACCATTTGAAAGGTCTTCTTAAGAGCTTTTGGTGACCATTTAGATTATCAAAATTGGTCAAGTATTCCCAGAGTTATGGTCCAAATGAAGTTTGTGACATATATAATACTGATTGTTATTGATAGGCAGTGAATGCTCTTAGTGGTCACCCTAGGTGGATGTTCAAGAAGAACTTGATGGAGTTTTTCCTTGGATTGGACTACTACTTATACTATTTTACAGTGGCTGTACTATTACTAGTCCACAATCATATGTTCTTCCAGAATGTTCTATGGTTACTTGACCTTGTCATGTGATTTGGTTACCTAAGTTCCTACACTATTTATACCTTGACCTCATTGTATGACTTGAGATTTTGGATTAAGTGTTTAAATGCATAGAAGATCATTTCCTTCTTGGGGCTCTCATAACATGGCCTCCCCTTCAAGTTTTCTTGTTCTGAGGAATTTTTCCATTGACTCCAGTTTTTGTCCCACCTCTTTTCCCTTTCCCTTTTGTACCTTCTTTTTCCCCAACCATATAGCAATTTTGCCATGAATTCCCTAGGTAATTCCTGACTAAATTTCTTTTCTTCTTCTTCTTGCTCCTGTCATCTTAGTTCTTCAACCTCTTCTCTATATATTCTCTCAAACTCTTCTACCAACTCTTTTGCATTCTCTAAGTTTTCCCTATTCTCCCAAGTATCTTCTTCTGCCATATACCCCTTTCACCTTACTAGAAACTTTTCCTTTCCTCTAACTATTCTTTTGTTTATGATTTTTTCTATCTCAAATTTCTCTTCTCCTTCAATAATAACTGGTTTTGGTGGTGTCTTCTTCTGCTCTTCTACCTGTGGTTTATAGAGTTGTACTCTACTTATGTTAACCACAGGGTGTATTCTAATAGACTTAGGTAGTTCTAACTCTATTGCATTGCTAGAGACAATTCCCTTAACTTTGTAGGGGCCTACAAAATGCTCTGTCAATTTCTCTGATCTCCTTCCCTTTCTGCCATTTTAAGTCTTTTGTACTTAGCAGTACTAAGTCCCCTACTCTGTATTCTTCTTCCTCCCTTTGCCTTCTGTTTGCAAACTTCTTCATTTCTTCCTGCACTTTCTCTAGCGCTGCTTTTGCTTCCTTCTGGATTTTCTTCATTTTTTCCACAAATTTCCCTACTGCTTCGTACTTCCCCTTTCTCCTCCCTTCAAACCCCATCCTTGGATCCTGACCATAGTTCACTTTGAATGGCAATATTTTTGTTGCTGTGTGGATTTTGTTGTTGTTTGCAAATTCCGCCATTCCTAACCAATCCAGCTACTGCTCTTGTCTATGGTCAATGAAGACCCTCAGATACTGCTCTAACTCCTGGTTTATCCTTTCTGTCTACCCATCTGTTTGAGGGTGATGGGCCATCAAGAGTTTTGTCTGGATTTCCAACAAGTTATTCAACTTCCTCATCATTCCTGCTGTAAACTGCATTCCTCTATCTGATATGATGCTTTCTGGAAGTCCATGTAACTTTCATACATGATCTCAAAACAGCTTTGCAAGTCCTTCTGCTGATGTTTTCTCCATTGTGGCTATAAAATGTGCCATTTTGCTAAAGCAGTTGCACACTACCAGTGTTATCAATAGACAATGAATATCCTTAGTGATCACTCTAGGTGGATGTTCAAGAAGAACTCAATAGAGTTCTTTGTTGGATTACAGCCCTATTTATACTACTACTACAGTAGCTGTACCCTAGAGTCCCACAATCACATGTCCTTTCCAGAATGTTCTATGATCACCTGACCTTGTCATGTGATTTGACTTACTGAGTCCCCACCCTATTTATATCCTTACTCCATTGTATGCTTTTTGGATTAAGTGTTCAAATGCATGGGAAACCTTTTCCTGTTTGGGGCTCTCATAACAACCAGAATAGCATCATATCCCTAGGCTAATGGCAGCTTGGTGATAAAGTCTGCCGAGATATGGCTCCATGGCTTTTCTGGGATTGCATTGGACATCAGTTTTTCTGCTGGTGCTTTACTTCAATTCTTGTATCTTTGACATGTGTTGCATCCATCCACATACCTCCCTATCTCCTTTGTTACTCCTGGCCACCAGTAATTCCTAGCAACCAACTCTGCTGTCTTCCATCTCCCTTCATGTCCTCCTACTGGGGTGTCATGGTGCAATTGTATTATCTCCCCCCTGAGTTTCCCTTCTGGCACATATATCCTCCCTTCTTTCATTACTATTCTATCCTCTATTTCCCATTCTTTGTCTTTTAGTGTTTTTATTCCTGCCCTTTTCAGCTCTTCTACCACTTTCACTACCCTTTCATTCCCTTCCTGCACCCTTTTGATTCTTTCTTTTAGGTCTCCTTCCTCTATCATTGTTTCGGCTCCCCTAATGTTATGAGAGCCCCAAGAAGGAAATGGTCTCCCTTGCATTTAAACACTTAATCCAAAATCTCAAGTCATACAATGGGGCCAAGATATAAATAGTATGGGAACTTAGGTAACCAAATCACATGACAAGGTCAAGTGATCATAGAACATTCTGGAAGAACATGTGATTGTGGACTAGTAATAGTACAGCCACTGTAAAATAGTATAAGTAGTAGTTCAATCCAAGAAAGAACTCCATCAAGTTCTTCTTGAACATCCACCTAGGGTGATCACTAAGAGCATTCACTGTCTATCAATAACACCTAATCTATTCTGGTTTTATCAGTTTCTGGTCCTCGTTGTCCTTTTTTACTCCCTCCTGCCAGTCGGGTCTCCTGCTTAGTCCATCTGCCTTCCCCATGCTCTTTCCTGGAACATGTTTTAATGTAAAATTAAATCATGACAGGTATAGGGCCCATCTTGCTTGTCTATGGTTTAATTTTTGGCTTGTCATAAAATACTGGAGGTTCTTGTAGTCTGTCCAGATTTCAAATTCGAGTTTTGCTTTCTTCAAGTAGTGCCTCCATGCTTCTAGACACCTAATAACTGCCAGTATTTCTTTATTGTGAATTTTGTAATTTCACTCTGTAGCATTCAACAATTTAGAGATGAAGACCACCAGCCTCCACTTTCCATTCTCATACTTTGTTGACAATACTCCCCCTGTTGTGTAGTCTGAAGCATCCACCTCCACTCTCATCTCCCTATTGATATCTGGAATAGCTAAGACAGGCTTTGTAGTGAATACTGCTTTAAGCCTTTCAAATGCCTCCTCCTGTTCCCCTTTCCATTTCCATTTCTGCTCCTTTCTGACCAGCACATGCAGCAGTGCTGCTAACCTAGTGAAGTCTTTTATAAATCTTCTATAATAATTGGTGAGACCTAAAAACTTCTGCACTTCTTTGATGTTTTGGAGTGCTGGCCAGTTTAGTACTCCTTTTACTTTTTCCTTCTGCATTTCCACCCCTCTTGGACCAATTACTACTCCCAGAAATTCTATCTCTCTTACTTTCCATTTATACTTTTTGGGCTTTACAAATAGGTCATTCTCCTCTAACCTTTTTAGTACCTTCTCTACTAACTTGTCATGTTCTTCTTCAGTGTCTGTGGCTACTAGGATATTGTTGATGAATGTTGCCGTGTCTCCCTGGTTTATGAGATCTCTGAATAGGTTGTTTATCATTGTTTGGAAGGTAGCAGGAGAGTTCGTTAACCTGAAGTACATGACCATAGGTTTGTAAGCTCCAATATGTGTTGTAAATACTGTCTTCTACTTATCTCTCTCTTTGATTCTGATGTTATTGTATCCCCACCTCAGGTCCAGCTTTGTAAACACCTTCTTCTTTCCTACCCCATCCAGTATGTCCACAATGAGAGATAAGGGGTATCCACTCTTTATCATCCACTGATTTATGTGTCAATAGTCCTGCACTATTCTTTGTGTGCCATCCTTCTTTGCTACAAAGTGTACTGGTGATGTTTGGGGTGACTTGGAAGGTCGGATATATCCTTTCCTTAGCTGGTCTTCTACAAATGCTTGCACCTCCTCTCTTTCTTCCCTGGATAGTGAGTATACCTTTCTCTTTTTTGGCATAAATCTCTCCTTCAACTTTATGGCATGGTCCTAGGTTTTTCATACTGGCATCCTTTCTGACTTCTTTTTTCTGAATACCTTCTCCCATCTCCAAAATCTTTTAGGCACCAGTTTTTTCAATGTTTCTTCATCCTCATCCCTCTCTACTTTTTTTACTTCCTTTCTCTTCTCTTCTTGCTTTCTCTTTCCACATATAGATGAACAGTGCATCATTTCTACCTCTCCTTTCTCCCAATCTATCTCTGGGTTATGGGCTGCTAGCCATGGCATTCCCAGTATCACCTCTATTTTTCCTAAGTTACATACATCCATTCTCGCCCTTTCCATATGTTCTTTGAAAAACATATTGCATTCCACTTGATGCATTATAGCTCCCCCCACATTTACTGTTCCATCCACATTTCTAACTAACAGAGGGTTTTTTAACTTCTCTATTTTAAACCCCTTTTCTCTGGCAAAGGTCGTATCCATGAATAGACCTGTTGCTCCACTGTCTAGTAATGCTTTCACTGCTATCCCCTCATGGCTTTCCAACTTTTCTAGCCCCACCCTCATCCAGACTTCTCTTAGCGGCTGGAGTGTGCGTCGTACATCTCTTACTCTCTTAGTTGTATTGGCAAACTTTGATTTATTACCCAGCTTTTCCAGGTGCAATACACTGTACAAATTATTGGAGGCCAGCCAAGAGCTTACTGTCCTCCACTTTCTTTTGCTGACTCATGTGGCATTTCTACTACCCTTCCTTTGTGTCTTTTCCAACAATTTTTGGCCATATGGCCCCACTTTCCACATATATAGTATGTCCTATCCCCCTCTTTTCCTCTGTCTACCTCCATTGCGTTTGGGTCTTTTCTTGGACCCATTTGAGCTCCTCCTCTATTGGACATGTTTCCTCCTCCTCCTCCTCTGTATCCTCTCCCCATTCTCCATGTTATTTGTCCCCCCCTTCCTCCATACGATCCTCCTCCTCTTGGTTGCGCATTTTCCCCTGGGTACGCCACATTCCTCCCTAACATTCTTTCTTTTATTCTACTTTGCCTCTGATTTCTGTCTAACCTCACCACTCTTTCCTGCCACTCTCCAATGGTGGTTGGTGGTTCTTCTGTTTCTGCCAACTTCCTTCTAATACTCCCATTTAGTCCTCTCTTGAACTCTTCAATGAGGGGTCTTCCCTTATAGCCACTCCCTCTGGCGACCTTTTTAAATTCCTGCACATACTTGTTGCAGGTCCTTCCCCTTTGCTTGATTGTTCTCAGCTGTTCTATCTTCCTTTCTTCTTCCAATGTCTCCCTAAAGTCGTTCCTTATCTTAGTAAACAACTGTTTTGTTGATTCCACCTCTGACTCTCCCTTGGCCAGTTTGTCTAGTAGGTTGTCCTTCCATGCCTCTGCTACTCCTCCCTGCACATATGATAATACCCAGGCTACCTGGGTTGCTGCTGCTTCTTCTGCCATTTTCATTCTTATATATAAGCGAGCTGCGTTAACAAACATGCTCATCTCCTCCATCCTTCCACTAAAGACTTGAGGTTTTGTGACCTCTACTCTGCTTCCTTGTTGCTGAAGGAGCATGGTACTAACCTGCTGCTACAGGGTTGCAATCATAGTGAGGAGTTGCTTCTCTTGAGAGATGGGTGCCAGAGAAGGTTTCCTTTGTTGCTGTTGTTGGCAGGACATATGTGATGGTAATGATGATGATGATGGTGATGGTGATGATGATTCCTCATAAGAGGATGAGCGATCTTCTTTGTCTGTACTTATAGCTAATTACTGACTAAGAAGAGTAGAACGGTATTGTCCCTAAGAAGGAAATCCCTAAGCTAGATGGGCCTTTAGAAGGTTTCCGTTGTTCTCCTATGTAGACTGGTCACAATAGATTGGTAGTATAGAGCTGATAGTGAAAGAACTAGTTACAAGCCTGCTCAGTATAGAAATCAGATCTTAGGCAGGGACACAAGCTTTGTTCAGGCCATCTATCTACTATCCCTAACTAATAGTAAAGTTCTCTTTACAGCTAGGGCCCACTATCCAAGATGCTTCTGAGTACTGTATCCATTAGCGAGGATAATAAGAGAGTAAGTGTAAGTAAGGATGTTGAGGCTGCGAGATGCAGGGTCAACAGTGGGATATCAAGTTCTTATGTTATTGATAGGCAATGAATGCTCTTAGTGATCACCCTAGGTGGATGCTCAAGAAGAACTTGATGGAGTTCTTTCTTGGATTGGACTACTACTTATACTATTTTACAGTAGCTGTACTACTATTAGTCCACGATTACATGTTTTTCCAGAATATTCTATAGTTACTTGACCTTGTCATATGATTTGGTTTTCTAAGTTCCCATGCTATTTATACCTTGACCTCATTGTATGACTTGAGATTTTGGATTAAGTGTTTAAATACGTGGAAGACCGTTTTCTTCTTAGGGCTCTCATAACAAGAATGTTAAGACTTTAGACTACAAAAGTAAATATATACTTTAATTTTGAGCCTATATCAATACTTGATATCTCTTTGTCCCTCTACAAAGGATCTGGTTAAGGTTTTCAGAAAAGTTATATTGAAAGGATAATTATGGAGGCTTTTAGTTACACTCTACAAGTTAGTCCAAAGACTAGAGAGAATATGAGGTTCTAAGAAAAGTAAATTTTCAGATAAACTACAGAAAAAGAAAACTTGTCATTCTTTTTTCTTTCTGAATTGTATTTATTCTAACTAGTAACATCACAAAAACTACTATTCTAAGTATTAGTAAGTAACAGTGAGTAACTAGTTGAACTAGAGTCTATAAATGGGTCAGTCCAAGGTTTTTTTATTTATTCTAAGTCCATAATTATTATAAGATTTGTCTATAATTACTCTAAGGTTTATTCAATTTTGATGTGCTAATACATTAGTTTATTGTATTATCTGTTATGACTTGGCAAAATGGCTAAGTTATTATTTACTTTACTTTACTTTTCTTATTTGAACCTATTACATAAGAAAAGAGTATGGAAAAGTATTACATGATAAATATCATATATTACAGTCATATATTAGAATATTATAAGTAGTATATAGACCATATAGTAGTTATATAAGTAGTTCTCCTTGTCAACTTTATTTTTGTTTCTTTTATTTTTTATTGCTATTATTTCTTTTATTATCCACTTATTATCAGTCCAGGCCTAATAATAGTTATAATCCCAATATAATTCTATAATATAGAATATTGTTAACATTTTGCTATTAATCTCCAATATTCTGTTCAACTTCTACATTAATTCTATTACAAACTGTAGTCTTCTATCTAATATAATGCTTTTAGGTAAACTATATAATTTCTATATATTATCTCTGAACAACTATGCTAATTTTTCTGTAGTTGATATAAAGTATACTATTTTGATTAGCTGGTTTACTATTACTAAAATAGTATTGTATTCTTAAGCTAAAGGTGACTTTGTAATAAAATCTACCAATATATATATTCAAGGTTTTTCTAGAATTGAATTGGGCATTAACTTATCAACTAGTTGTTTTGTATGGTTTTTGTTTCTTTAACAGAAGTTGCATTCTTTTACATATTATTTTACTTCTTTAGTTATTCTTGGCTATCAAAAATTGTAGATGACCAACTCTACTATTTTTCACTATTCTCTATGTCCTCCTACTGGGGTATCATAGTGTAACCTAATAATTTCTGCCCTTAACTTATTATTTTTAGATATGTATATCTTTCTTTCTTTGTATATAATGTTATCTACTTTTTTCTATTTCTTATTTCTTAATATTTTTACTTTTGTTTATTTTATTTTCTTAACTATCTTTACTATTTTATTGTTTTTCATCTTTAACTGTCTTATTTTCTCTAATAAGTTTACTTCTTCTACAATAATTCCTATCTTCTTTGTTTTTTTTACTTAGAACTACTCTAGCTTTACCAATATCTTGTTTACCTTTTCTATTCTATTTTCTGGAATATATTTCAATATAAAGTTAAACCTTAACAGGTACAATGCCTATCTTGCTTGCCTGTAGTTTAACTTCTATATCTTTATGAAGTATTCAAGGTTTTTGTGATCTATCTAGATCTTGAACTTAATTGTTATCTCTTCTAGAAAGTGTTTTCTGTAAGAGTAACTGGAGTGGAGTGACTTTCAGGAAAATCCTTAGAGAATAAGATAAGGCTTTTGAAAGAGTACTTTATACTATATATACAAGTCTTTCTAGTTATAGAATGTCCTAAGGGTTAGGGTCAGAAATGCAGGAGTAAGCAACTAATTAAATATTATGTAATTATTATTTAATTAGTGCAAGATCACTCTAGTGGGTTACTATCAGTGTGTTAGGAGTATAACTTAGTATAGTTTCTTTATACTTCTATACTTTCAAGCATTTAACTACAGCTAGCATTTCCTTATTATGTATTTCATAGTTTTTCTCTATATCATTTAGAGATTTTGAAATAAAAGCCACTGGTCTCCATAATTTATTAGAGTACTTTATTGATAGTACTCCTCCAGTTGTATAGTTTGAAATATCTATCTCTACTCTAAATTCTTTGTCTAGATCTGGGACTGCTAATACTGGCTTTGTTATAAAGATTCTTTTGAGTTCATTAAATGCTTTCTGTTGCTCCTGCTCCTACTGCTACTTTATATTCTTTTTCATTAAAATATTCATTGGTCTAACTACTTGAGCAAAGTCTTTGATAAATCTTCTATAATAATTTGTAAGGTCTAAAAGTTTTCTGATATCTTTTACATTCTTTATATAAGGACTTAGACTAAAATACCTTAGAACTACTTCTAGTTCAAGTTAACAAGGTATAAAGTCTTA
The DNA here is from genome assembly GCA_019327925.1 of Leucocoprinus sp. KB1807203. NCBI lineage: Eukaryota > Fungi > Basidiomycota > Agaricomycetes > Agaricales > Agaricaceae > Leucocoprinus > Leucocoprinus sp. KB1807203. Next base: position 10,035 of record JAHTMQ010000215.1, read on the forward strand.
CATATTCCTTTTGAGTCATTTCCTCTTATATATCTGCTGATTTCCTATTAAATGAAAAAGAAAAGAAAAGAAATATAAATAATGACTTAACCATTTGGCTATGTCATAATACTACCCTTCTTTTAAGATTTCTTGTCCTAAGGATTTTTACAACTTATAGTAGAGATCACAAATGTTCTCCATTTTAGTATCATCTTCTTTTGTTCACTCCTTGAGTTCTGAATTTTCTTGCCCAATTTTTTCTTTTTTCTTTTTTATCATTTTTATTGTTCTTTGTTCCTTTATTCTTTTTTCTTTCTATTATCTCCAATTCCTTTCTAACCTTGTCCAATATTTTTCATCATACCTTTTATCTAACCAACCAAATAGTTTTCTTGCTATAAACTATTCTGATAGTTCTTCTTTTCTAAATGTTCTCTTTTTTTTTCCTGTCTTCTAATGTTTTTTATATCTCTCTGGTATTTTTTCTCAAACTCTTCAACTGCTTCTTTTGTATTTTTCAGGTTCTCTATACCTTTTTAAGTATCTAATTCTGCTGTAAACCCCTTTTATTGTACCAGATATTTATTTTTTTCTCTAACTCACTACTTGTTTAATATATTTTCTATTTCCCACTCTTTTTCTCCCTCAATTATCATTGGAGTTGGTTGCTCTTTTCTTTGTTCTTTTACTTGCCTTATGTATCTGCATATTCTACTAATATTTACTACTAGATATATCTTAATTGTACTAAATAACTCCAATTTAACTGTATTTGCCAATACAATTTTCTTAACTTTATAGAGGTCTATAAACCTCTCTGTCAACTTCTTTATTCTTCTACCAATCATTTGATATCTCAAATTCTTAGTACTGAGCATTACCAAGTCTCCTACTTTATATTCATCAATCTCTCCTCTCTTTTTATTTGTATATTTCTTTATTTCTTTTTATACTTTTTCTAGCACTGCTTTTACTTTCTCTTGTACTTTCTTCATCTTTATTACAAATTTCTCTGCTCTCTTATACTTCCTTTTCTTTTTTACTATGAACTTCATTCTAGAATCTTGTTTATAATTTACCTTAAAGAGCAATATTTTTGTGCTTGAGTATGCTTTGTTATTATATGCAAATTCTGCTATCTCCAACCAATCTGGCTATTGCTCTTGCCTATAATCTATGAATATCCTTAAATATAACTTGAGCTCTTAGTTGATTCTCTTTGTTTATTTATCTGTTTAAGAATAGAATACTGTCAACATTTTGCTTTTGATCCTTAATATACTATTCAACTCTCTTGTTAATTCTGCTGCAAACTATAGTCCTTTGTTTGATATGATGCTTTCAGGTAGATATACATTGTTTTTGAACAATTTTGCTAATACTTCTGTTAACATTCTTTCTGTAGTTGGTATAAAGTGTACTATTTTTGTTAACTAGTCCACTACTACTAAGATAGAGTCATACCTTTGAACTAAAGGCAGTTTAGTAATGAAATCTGCCAATATGTATATTTAGGGTTTTTCTAGAATAGAATTGAGCATCAATTTACCAGCTGGCTACTTTATGTAGTTTTTATTTTTCTGATAGAAATTATATTCTTTTATATATCTCTTTATCTCTTTTGTCACTCCTGGCTATCAGAAATTCCTAGTAATTAGTTTCACTATTTTCTATTGTTTTCTATATCCTCCAACTAATATGTCATGATATAACTGAATAATTTCTGTCCTTAGCTATTTATCTTTTAGTATATATATCTTTCCTTCTTTGTATATTATGTCATTTACTTTTTTTTACTTTTTGTTTTTTAACATTTTTACACCTGCTTGTTTTATTTCTTTTACTGTTTTGACCACTTTATTATTTTTTACTTTTGACTATCTTACTTTTTCTAGTGGATCTACTCCTTCTACTCCTTCTACTATTATTTCTACTCTTTCTGTTTTTCTTACTTCTAACTATTCTGGTTTCATTAATATTTCATTTTCATTATCTTTCTCTATCTCAACCTTTCACTCTGGTCTCTTACTCAAGCTATCTACCTTTTTTATTTTACTTTCTGAAACATGTTTCAGTGTAAAATCAAACCTAGACTAATATAGAGCCTATTTAGTTTGTCTCTTATTTAACTTTTGTATCTTCATGAAATATTCAAGATTCTTATTGTTTGTTTAAATTTTAAATTTTATTGTTGTTCCTTTTAGAAAATGTCTCTATGCTTTTAAATATCTGACTACTGCTAACATTCCTTTGTTGTAAATTTTGTAGTTTCTTTCTGTATCACTTAGAGATTTAGAAATAAAAGTGACTAGTCTCCATAATTTATTAGAGTACTTCATTAATAGTACTTTTCCAGTAGTATAGTTCAAAGTATTTACTTCTACCCTAAATTCTTTATCTAAATCTGGGGTTGCCAATACTGGTCTGGTTATAAAGATCCCTTTGAGCTTATTAAATGCTTGTTACTGCTTCTTTTTTTACTACCACTTTATGTTTTTTCTTATTAATACATTTATTAGCTTTGCTATTCAAGTAAAGTCTTTGATAAACTCTCTATAATAGTTGGTAAAACTCAAAAACTTTCTGATGTTTTTTATATTCTTTGGTTTTGGCTAACTTAGTATTTTATTAACCTTTTCTTTCTTTATTTTGATTCCATTGGGCTCTATAATAACTTTCAGAAATCCAATTTTCTATATCTTCTATATACACTTTTTTAGCTTGACATACAAGTTATTTTCATTTAGTCTCTTCAGTACTTTTTTTACAATCTTGTTATATCCTTTCTCTATTTTTGTTTCTACTAATATATCATCTACAAAGACTGCCACTTTTTCTTTATTAATTATGTTTTTCAGGATTTCATTCATTATTGCCTAGAATATAGCTGGCAAATTCATTATTCCAAAGAACATAACTATCAGCTTAAAGAACTCTATATAGGTTATAAATGCTCCCTTTTACTTATCTTTTTCCTTAATCCTCACATTGTTGAATCTCCACTATAGATTTATCTTAGTAAATACTTGTTTGCTTCCAATATTGTCTATTAAGTCTATAATTAACAGAAGTGGGTAGTTATTCTTTACTGTCTGGTCATTCATATTACAGTAGTTTATTACTATTCTTTTTTTTCACAAAGAAAACTAGTAATATCCAAGAGGACTTTGATAGTCTGATATATTCCTTTTTTAACTGATCTTCTATGAAATTCTGAACTTTTTCCCTTTTATTTTTGAATAGAGGATAGATTTTTTCTTTCCTAGGTTTAAATATCTTCTTGAGATTTATGGTATAATCCCAGATTTTTCTCATTGGTATTCTCTTTAATTCTACTTTTCCAAATACTCTTTTTTACTTTAAAAATTTCTGTGGTACCATTTCTTTAATTTTTCTATAGTCTACTTCAACTTCCTCTTCTCTTTTCTAATTTTCTTTATCGTCTACTATCCATTTTACAATCTTTTTCTCTTCTAGGGTTACTACTCTCTTTTCTTCTTTTAACTTTGTATTTTTCTCATATAGTGGTGAACACCTTGTTATTTTTACTTTCCCTATTTTCCAGTTTATCTCTAGATTGTGTACTTGTAACCATGGTATCTCTAGTATTATATTTGTCCTCCCCAAATCACACACATCTATTCTTATTCTTTCTACATGACTTTTATAGTATATATTTACCTTTACCTGATGAGTAATGAATTTTGTACTGTTGTTTGTTCTATTAATATTCCTGACTACTACTGGCCTTTCTAACTTTTGTAGCCTAAATCTATATCTCACTGCCATTTTCCAATCTATAAACATCTCTATAGTACTACTATTTAAGAGTGTCTTGACTATTATACTTTCATATGTATCTATCTTTTTTTACACCAATATTTAACTATACTTCCCTTAACATTTTAAATATTTTCCTTATATAAGATTGAATTGTGATAAGAATTCTAACTATTGTACTTGATGTTGGGAGAGCAATTTGGAGCTATAGAAATGGTAAGGTTCTTGTGATCTGTAAAAATCTCTATAGAGGTAAAGATTGTCACAAACTTTATTCAGACTATAACTCCAGAAATACTTAACCAATTTTGACAATCTAAATAGCTACCAAAAGCTCTTAAGAAGACCTTTCAAACAGTACCAAAAATATCTCAAGACAATCAGTATTCACCAAGTTATCAGCAGATCAGTCTGTGATCACCAAGTTACTAGACACTAAATTGCTGATATCTTAGAAACTGCTTGATATAATCATTTGCTTTAATAACTATTGTAAAGCTCTCTTTAATGTGTTTCTTTTGACTATAAATAGACTTTGAGGCAATAAGATCCCATAGAGATACAAGGTCCTCAATATTTGTACATAATATTGATCTTTATCCATAGATTATCATCTATTCTTGAATAGAACAAAGAATTGCTCTAAGATAGTTAGGTTATCTCTATTTCAAGAACAATAGCACTTCTATATGTAAAACAATAGATAGTGATCATGTGGTAGGCTATTCTGGTACATAGACTACTACAATCATGTATTTAAGGACAGTATATCTAAAGATAAACCTTAGACTTAACAACATCTTTTGCTACTGTCTAAACTTTGCTTTTTTGAGCCTTTTGATTATTAAATCATCAACTCACAAATCAGTAAGTGGCTATTTGTGATAGGAATACCTTTTAGATAATGTTTTCATTTTTTAAATACTTTGAATATTGCTAATAATTCTTTGTCATGTATATCATAATTTATTTTTATATCGTTAAATATTCTGAAGTAGAAGGTTATAGGGTAGATATCTTTTCTAGAGTAAGTTGAGAGTATAGCTACTAGGGCCTTGTCTGAAATATCTATTTCTACTATGATTTTGGAATTGGAAATTTATCTTGCTAGTACCAGTATCATAGTGAATACTTTCTTTAGTCTATTGAATGTCTTCTGACACTCTTCAGACCAGTACCAAGGAACCTTCTTTCATATCAGATAAGTAAGAGAGGTTACTATATTAGAGTAGTTATGGATAAATTATCGATAGAAGTTTGAAAATCCTAAAAAGAATTGAACTTCTTTTATCTAGTAGAGAATTTGACCATTCCTAAATAGTCTTTATCTTTTGCTCATTTATGGTCAAGCCTTCTAGATCTAATATGAACCCTAGAAATTCAATACTTTTCTTGTGAAATATATACTTGCAAGTGAGACATATAGTATCATAAGTTATTTACAAAGAAGAAAAATGTCTCCTGTGCATTTGTTAACTTGATAGAGAACCTTCAGAAAGTACAACAAAGGAAAGCTATATAGTTATTAAGTAAAGGTCCTGTGATTGTAGAAAGTAGATGCATAGACTATGAGAAATTTATATAAGTAGTAGTAAAAATCCAATAGAGAACTCTATCGAGTTTTTCCTTTTCAATTATTACTGGTTGGAGTCAAAGTTTTAGTTCTAAGTTCATACCTTAATATATAGTCTATAAGCTTAAAAATGCCTTGATACCTCCTTTATATGACCACAGTGATCTTCTAGATTGTTCAAATAAATTAGTATATTATCTAGATAGATGACTACGTAAATATCTAGTAAATCCCTGAAAATTTTGTTTATGAGCTATTGAAAGACTACAGATGCGTTCAACAATCCAAAAGGCATGACAAGCTACTCAAATAATTTATACTGTGTTCTAAAGGCAGTTTTTCACTTATTACCTTTAGTGATGTATACTAAGTAATAGACATTTCTCAAGTCTATCTTTGTATAAATCCTTGTTTTTTTAGGGGTATCCAAAAGGTCTGTGATCAAGGGGATTAGATATTGATCCTTGTAGGTCATTCTATTAAGGCCTTGATAATCAATGTATAGTCTTAGGTCTCTGTTTTTCTTTTTTACAAACAAAACTAGGGCTCCTTTTGGAGATTAGAAGGGTCAAATAGCATCTGCCTAGATGTTTTTATCAATGAACTTTTGCAAAGTTTGTAGTTCAAGTGTTAATAAGAAGTAGATGGGTCCTAGGCATGGTACTAAGCCTTCTTTTGTATAGATTGCCAGATTATAGGAATAGTATTTGGGTAAAAGTCTAGAGCATTGCTTGTCAAACATATCAGTAAACTGGTAGTATTCCATAAAGACTTTATTTATTTTAGGATTTTTGGACTTAGTTTATACTGTCTAGCCAGAAATTTCAGTAAAGGTAAGCTAGAATATCTATGCTCTAGAAGAGTTGCATATATATTGGTAAGCCACTGTATTTATTAGGAAAACAGATGATTGTGTTTTTAATTGACTATGTAGTTCTCTATAGTCATCTATAGTACTTTTCTTGGGAATTTTTGTGTTGTCTGGTTTTTGAGAAGATATATCTAGAGTTCCTTTTCTCCAATCAATGTTTGGATTGTGGACTTTTAACCAGTTATACCCTAGTACTACTGGCATTGATCTATTCAAGTAAGTTACATAAAACTTAGATATACAGAAATAGCTGCAAGTGAGCTGGATTAGTAATGTTATGATTTGAGTTATATACTGATTAATAGTACTATTTATTAGTGTCAAGGGAAGGGGTTTAACAACTTAGGAGAGCAATTTATAAGTATAAAAAAAACTTAAGTCTATCAAACAGTTTAATAAGCCAGAGTCAATCAATTCTTGGAAAATCTTTGGGACCAGATTTGAGTATAGCAAAATAAGAAGAGAACTTGAGTTAGAGAAGGTAGTAGTCTCCAGTTTTAGAAAGCTATTTCCATTGGGTTCTAGACAGCTAGCTTATTAGAAGATGAGGGAACTGCCCTCTTGTTTTTTGTCAACTCTAGCAAGTTTGGAAGCATCTCTAACTAGACTATATATACTTCTAGGCTACTAGGGGGTTTTGTAAACTATCTAGGGTACAGTTTGGCCAAATGTCCAGATTGAATATAGCATAGGCATAGTTCTAAGTTCATACAATATTTCTGTTTGGCTAGTGTAAGTTAGCTATCTGCTTTCAGGATGTTATTAGTAAGGAGTCTTTGCAGTAAAGATTCTGATAAGGATCTAATGGTAAATGGAAACCTTAACAATTTCTTTTCTACTTCTGGAAATCTAGTAAACTCTGGTCTTAGTAGCTTAGATATAGAATATTGGGGTGGCTAGTTTGTCCACAATTTATTCTTGTTATTCTAGATTCTTTTCCAGTACTTATTATTAATCTACAGAACTGCCCTTTTAAAATCCTCAAAGGATAACATTTCTTTATAGCTGTAGTGTAACTCATCTTAGATGCAACTTAGAATGGCATCTTTAACTACTTTGCAAAGGGCTCTCTTATTCCAACAGATGCAATTCTGGTATTTTGTGAAGTAGATAAAATAGTCAACAGCCTTACTATTACTAAAAAAAGGAATAGATACTATTGTATCCTTATTATTATCTTCAGGTGAGTATAAGCTGAAAATATTAGTCAGCTTCTATATAAAGGCTAACTAGTCTTCTAAAAAGTCCAAGTTGTAGTAAGGATCAGGTTTATTAATAAATGGCTCAAAATAATCTAGAGCAATACCCTAAAGATATCATAAATAGCCATTTACTAATTTGTGAGTTGATGATTTGATAATCAAAAGGTTTAAAAAAACAAAGTTTAGACAGTAACAAAAGATGTTATTAAGTCTAAGATTTATTCTCAGACATACAGTCCTTAAATATATAATTGTGGTGGTCTGTACACTAGAATAGCCTACTATATGATCACTACCTATTGTTCTACATATAGAAGTACTATTGTTCTTGAAATAGAGATAACCTAACTATCTTAGGATAGTTTTTTGTTCTATTCAAGAACAGATGATAATCTATGGATAAAGATTAATATCATGTACAAATATTGAGGACCTTGTATCTCCATGGGATCTTATCACCTCAGGATCTATTCATAGCCAAAAGAAGCGCATTGAAGAGAGCTTCATGATGGTTATTGAAGCAAACAATTATGTTAAGTAGTTTCCCGAGATATCGGCAATTTAGTGTCTGGTAACTTGGTGATCATAGACTGATCTGCTGATAACTTGGTAAATACTGATTGCTTTGAGACATTTTTGGTACTGTTTGAAAGATCTTCTTAAGGGCTTTTTGTGACCATTTAGATTATCAAAATCAGTCAAGTATTCCCAGAGTTATGGTTCAAATGAAGTTTATGACAAAAGATATAATATAGCAAAAAACACTTTGTTTATGTTATTATTAAATTCTCTTACAGATATAGAAGTAGATTTGATACTGAAATACAAAAGTATACAACTCTTTTGGGCTCCTTTCACTAAAGGAATTAGATTCCTTGATTACTTGGAGTTTTTTTTGTGAGTGGTTGTCTGATTGTCTAGCTAATACTACTAGGGCAGTTTGTAGTTCTTGACTTGATATTTTCCCTAGTAAACTCAGTACTTGACCAAATATTTCTAATATAGTTACAGACTATCAACCAAGTATAAACTAAACTGAAGAAAAACAAGAGAAAGTAGATATACACTAAAAGATCCAGATCCTAGATAAGAATAGATCTATTAACATTCACTAAGCATAATTCTAGGGTGTTTCTTTACATCCTTCTTTCATATAATAACTTGTTCATATTCTCTAGACATACTTCTACTATTATGGAATTGTATTGGAACTATGACTATTATCAGCCCTAGACTAATAATAAGTGGATGGTAGAAGAGATGATGGTAATAAAAGATAAGGAAGACAAAGATAATACAATGAATAATGTGTCAGTACATCAAGACTAGATTGGACTTTAGACTTGATTAGACTAATCATAGATATTAAACTAAAAAAGAAACATTAGATAAATCTTGAGATAATTATAGATAAATCTTATAATAGTTATGAACTTTAGGATAAATGGGGAAACTTTAGACTAACCTATTTATAGACTCTGACTCAACTAGTTAGGATAAATACAATCTAAAAAGAGAAAAGAATAACAAGTTCTCTTTTTCTATAGTTTATCTAAAAACCTACTTCTCTTAGAACTCCACATTCTCTCTAGTCTTTAGACTAACTTAGAGTATATGACTAAAAGTCTCAATATTCACTCTTTTAATGTAACTCTTTTAAAAACCTTAACCAAACTCTTTGTAGAGGAACAAAGAGATATTAAGTGTTAACATAAGCTCAAGGTTAAAGCATATATTTACTCTTGTAGTCTAGAGTCTTAATATTTGTATTCAACTTATGTCTAGTCTTTGCTATATTATTTGTATTTTTTTAATCTGATTTACTAACTTATTTTTTTTATAGGATATTTGTTTCAGCTCCTTTATATATCTTTTCTTGTACAATATCTCATTGATTCTCCTTGGATATGTTCTTGCCTCTACCTCAAGTAAAGTCCCCAGTATATTGTTTACTTATTTTTTTTGATTTTTATCTATTTACTAACATATTTTTTTTAATAGATATTTGTTTTGGCTCTCTTATGTGTTTTCTCCTATACAATGGCTCATCTGCACTCTCTGGACATATCTCTGTCTCCATCTCATATATAATTTCTAGTATATCATTTGTATATTTGATTTTTATTCTTATTGATTTACTGATCTATTTATGCTTATAAAATATTTGTTTTGGCCCTTTTATATGTCTTTTTTTGTATAATAGGTTATTGATTCTCTATAGACATATCTCCACTTGTGACTATTCATATATATATTTTTAATAATGCTACTTATTAGTTGTATTCTCTCTATATTTTCTCTACTATAAGTATTAAAGTACTTTCTAATATCTTACCTTTTGTAAGTTACTTTTGTTTTTTTTTGGTTCACTAATACCTATATATAGATTCACTAATATCTATATCTTAATAGATTTTTTGTTTTTTTTTCTATTTTTTCTCCTTTGGTATTTATTAAAAGAGGCTACTTTAACAGCTATCAAAGAGAACTTTATAATATAGTCTTTGTACTTATTTTGTTACAAGCAACTTGTTTTATAAAAATTCTTGATGTAAAAAAAAATTTCTGTTAGTTTGAGATTATAAGATCTATTGTTACAACTAACTAAATACTTTGTAATAAGAATTTTTATTTTATTTTTTCCAAATTTATTTAGAACCTACTCTTTTATTTATGCCTAAAATCACATAAAAGACAAATTCTATATATTCTAATATTTTATATCTAATGAGATCTCAAATTACATTACCAGATAGTACTCAAAAAGATGTCTCAACTTTTTCTTTTCAAAAATTAGTATATGATTTTCTGTTAATTAAAGAAAAAAGTAATACTATAGGTTTAAATTTCATAATACTATTTATCTATACTCTAACTCCAAAATATTAGTTTTGTAGTTGGTATACTAAAGAAGACCAACTGTATATTTGTTCTTGTAGCCAAAATCTTTATACAAAATATCTTAACTATGTTCCTACCAATATTAAACTTGGTGATTTTATCTGTTCTTATTGCTGGTCAACAAATCTAGTAACTCAATATTAACTATATTATATATACTTGAAATCCTTCAATTTTCTCATTTTAATAATATAAAATAGTTTTTTTTTCTTTAGTAGTCTTTCATAGTCTCAAATATTAATCCTACAAAAGTATGACTTCCTCTTTATATTAATGGATAATTTTTGTATTTTAGTTTTTTGACTTTCTGGCTTTGATTTAATATTATATATATCTCATTTTGTCTATGGTCATTTCAAATCTTATTTTTCTAGAAGATCTTCAGTAAATAACATTAGTTTAATTAAAGTAAAATTAAATCTTGGTAATGAAGTTTTGTAAACTTAGATAAAAAAACTTTTTCAATGACTTTTACAGTATATTTTTTTAAATATTTTATAATAATTTCTAAGTTTTTCTTAGATTTAACCAATTTACTATTTTTATATATATCCATTTAACTTTAAAAGAAGAGTTTTGGATTCAACTAGAACCAAACATATACTTATTCTAACCTCAGGATGTAAGTACATAAAATTTATTCAAAATAATTTTTTAACTTAATTATTTTTTTTAGTTTTTTTTCTATATCTTTCCATTTTTTGTTATAGAGCATTTAAAGAGAAATAACTAATTATTTTTCTTTTTTGTTTGTTATAGTAGTTTTTTTCAGAAAATCAACTTATTTCAACAAATATATCAATTTACCAACAATAATCTTTAGCAAATTGTTTGATAAACAAAAAAAAAGACTATAGAATTATAAGAAATAAACTTTTTTTTAGTCTTACTTTTTTGATAGATAATATGACCTCAATTATACAAGGTATAAGAAATATCCTTAACTGATTCCTTAGATCTAGTTAAAGTTAAAATGCCTAGTTATAAACTAGAAAGACTAACATTAGAATAATTGAGTACTATTTTATCAAATTAAATCTTTTTATCAGAATTTAAATAAATATTAACAGAAGAAAAAGTGTAATCATAAAAAATTAGTTGATGAAACTGGAGTAAAAAAGAGAAGTTTAGGGATATATTGTACTACTGGAATATTTTGGACTAAAGATATTGAAAAAAACTAAAGAGAGAAAGAAAACTATGGGTTAACTGATGTTATAAATAGTAGATTGGTAGGTGAAACTAGAGTAAAACACTCAGAAATATAGTAAACTGCTGGTATAGGAAACTAAAAAGGTTGAATAGAAATATTTTGAAATAAAAGTAATAAAAAGAACTGTAAAGAAAAATAAGGGTATGTTTAAGTAAATGATATAAGTAGTAGTAGAACTAAATTAAAATAGGCAAATCCAGGATTATATTGAACTGGTAAGAAAAACTAAAAGGACTGTAAAGAGATATTTGAAATTAAAAACAATATAAGAAACTAAAAAAATTATTGTAGATTTAAAAGCTAGAAAAATTGTATTATAGATTAAAGTGCTTAAATCAAAGCTTGAATATTAGCTGGTTTTATAGAAAAGTATAAAAGAAAATTAGCTAGGAAAAGTAAAACATATAAAGAAACAATTTTGTTTTATTTTTTACTAGTATTGAAAATTTTTCTTAAAATAAACTCAAGAAATATTTAGCATAATATTTGAGAAATTTCCAAAATAAAAAAACTCAACAAATAAACCTTAGAATATTGGTTTTTGTCAGGTTGCAGTGGTCCAAACCTCAAACTTAGTAAAGTTGTGACTAAGGATTTATTCTTGGAAAAGAAATAGAAAAACACAAAAGATAATCAAGTTATCTAGTCAAGAACAAAGCTGAGAAAGTAGTTTAATTTTATATTATTTATAAGAACCTAATATTAGATAATTTGTAAGACAGTTATAATACAATAATTACTAAGAGATAATCTAAAGTAGAGTTAGTAATAATAGATTATAGTTATAGATTATAACAGTTCTTGTATATACAAAAACCATGATTTATAAGTAAAGTAAAGCTAAAAACACAATATTTGGGTTAGAGTTCTAAAAATAATATAAACTTGTAAAATTTTACAAATTTTACATTAATCTATATATAGTTAGACCAGAACATAGTTATAAATAAAACTTGAGAACTTTATTGAAGAAATAAAAAGTCAAGAAACTAGAAAGCATAGTAAAGTTGTTACAGTGACTATAATGAGTCTTTACTCAAATTGTTAACTGTATTATAGAAGTAAGTTATATAATTTATTTTTTACTAGCTTTTTGGTACTATAGTATAGTTGAATAATTACTAAGCTAGTGATTCATCAATTACTATTTACTGAATTAGTATAGCAAGATAATAGACAGTCAAGTAATAGTTAAGTAACAGTAATATACAATTAAGTTATAGTAATATGTAATAAAGTTATTATAAACATTGCTAAACAGTATGGTAATAAAAGTAGTAATATACAATAGAAAATGCTATAAATTCTTTAGATCTAAAGCAGTTTCTGAGATATTGGCAATTTAGTGTCTAGTGACTTGGTAATCACAGACTAATTTGCTGATAACTTGGTGAATACTAATTGCTTTGAGATGTTTTTGGTATCATTTGAAAGATTTTTTTAAGAGCTTTTGGTAGCTATTTAGATTGTTGAAATTGGTCAAGTATTCCTAGAGTTATGGTCTAAATGAAGTTTGTGATAGAATAACCAAAGTAGAGTGATTCTAGGAAAAACCTTAAAATATAATTAAACTCTAGAATATGTTATAACTTATTTCTAGGAGAAATCTCTAGGAGAAATATTAAGCCTTGTAGTATTAGATATAAAGAAACTTATTAATACTAAGTTATAAAGACTCAAGGTTCATCCTAAATAGATATTCAGGAAGAACTTAATAGAATTCCCTATTGGATTATACTAATTACTTATACAAATGTCTGTTGGTCTATGTGTCTATTTTCTACAATTACATAACTCTTACTAATAACTATATATCTTACATAAATCTTTTTATGCTATTTATATCTTTCTTGTGTTATACTTTTAGATATTTCCTACTAGATTGATGAATATGTGGGAAATAGTTTTCTTTTGGGAACTATCTTATAACAGAATTCTACTAATACCGTTTCTGAAATACTAGACTTATATCCTGAAGTGACTCTATACTTAATTAAATATTACTATATAATATTTAATTTTCTTTAGCTTAACTTGGAGACTTCTAACCCTGACTAACAAGACTGTGGAATCAGGGACATCTCAGTAGTAAGAATATATATACTATAAAAGTATACTCTAGAAGTTTTATTCTAATCTCTAAGAATTTTTCTGGAGATAAGTTGTAATAAATGTATTTAGAAGTGTAATATTAACTAAGGACTCTCCTAGAGTTTACTCTGTTCTAGTCATTTTTACATTGGATAATGTTTGGTCTCAACTACTTTAGTTGTACCTACTATTGTACTAATCCCCAGTGAAATCTTGGGCAATCAGATAAAATGCTTGATAGATTATATTGGAAGTAGTATAAGGTTTAAAAGAGGCTATAGTTGAAAACAAAGTTAAAGAGACAGTTCTCTATTTAAGGCTATTGAAGGAAACTACAATAGTAAAGTCTAAGATCAACTATATAGCTATTACATATTACAAAAGTATTATAGGTATGACAAGAAATCTCAGAGAATAAAATAAGACTTCTAAAGGGTGATTTATACTATATATACTAGTTCCTTAGTTATAGACATTTAATTAGTTATTAGAGTCACTCTGGTGTATTGTTACTGGTATATTAGAAATAGACTTTAGTATAGTTTCTTTATAAGAATAATATAGTAAATGACTCATATCTTTTAAAGAACAAGTCAAGAAAAAGAGACTTGCCATTGAGTTGAATTCTAAAAACTATATTACAAGATTAAAAAGAATATTAAATAGTATAGATAGCAAGTATTGTAAGAATATAACTACAATGACTTAGTTCTACTCTTAATTTGAGTTGATAAAAAGAACTCAATAGAGTTCTTATTTAATTATTATCATGACTTAGTAAAACAACTAAGTCAATATTTTTTTCTTTTTTCTTTTTCTTTTTTCTTAGTTTTTTAAAAATTGAATGCACAAGATAATTGGATGAAATAGTATTTATAGAACTTTGTAAATACTAGTAAATAGTAAAAAGTATATAAGTAGCTTATATAAATTAAATGGGAACTCTATTAAGTTCTTTTTATTAACTTAGACCAAAAGTAAATTTAAGTTATTATAGCTAGAACCTTATAATTACTATACATTATTTATATATATTCTACTATTTTTTGTTATTTAAAAAGTTCTATGTGTTTCTTTTTATTTGACTTTCTCATATATCCAATCTTTAGAAATTAAATTTAAATAAATAAATATTAACTTAGTATCACAAACTTCATTTAGACCATAACTCTGGGAATACTTGACCAATTTCAACAATCTAAATGGCTACCAAAAGCTCTTAAAAAAATCTTTCAAATGATACCAAAAACATCTCAAAGCAATTAGTATTCACCAAGTTATTAACAGATCAGTCAACAATCACTAAGTTACCAGACAATAAATCACTGATATCTTGGAAACCATTTGATATAATTGTTTGCTTCAATGACCATTGTAAAGCTCTCTTCAATGCGCTTTTTTTTGGCTATAAATAGACCCTAAGGTGATAAGATCCCATAGAGATACAAGATTCTTAATGTTTGTATATAACACTGATCTTTATCTATAGATTATCATTTTTTCTTGAATAGAACAAAGAACTGCCCTAAGATGGTTAGGTTATCTCTATTTCAAGAACAATAGATAGTGATCATGTGGTAGGCTGTTTTTGTGCACAGACCATCACAATTATGTATTTAAAGACTCTATATCTGAGAATAAACTTTAGACTTAACAATATCTTTTGCTACTTGTCTAACTTTGCTTTTTTGAGCACTTTGATTATCAAATCAACCAATCACAAATCAGTAAGTGGATATTTGTAATAGATCTACTAATATAGGTTTCTATATATACTACTGGAGGTAGTCTATACACAATCACATAAATACTAATACAATAATACCAAATATCCTAATATAGTTATAGACTATTGACCAAGTACAAACTAGACTAAAGAGAGATATGTACTAAGAGATCTAGACCTTAGATAAGAGTAGATCTATCAATACTCACTAAGCACAATTCTAGGATGTCCTCTTACAAGTTTGAGAGAAAGTATAGAGAAAAGACTAAAAAAATTAGATAACAGAAGCTAAAAAAAAAGGAAAAATTTAGTTAAGAACTACTAAGAGAATTCACAGCCAAACTAGTCTATAGATGAAAAAATACAAAAGAGAGATATAGCAACTTAGCCTGAGACAACTTAATCATACTCTAGGTTTAAGTTGACAAAAAGAACTCAATAGAGTTTCTATTTGATTCTGTATTTGTCTGGTCCCAGAGCAGTTCACCTGCAAAGAGAAAAAAGTACTCTAGACCTTCATGTTCTTTAAGAAAGGTCAGACTACCAATTAGTCCAAGAACCTCTTCAAACAGAAAGCAGATACTGGTATTTTTTCTTTTTAAACCTAGGGTAACTTCAACCAACAATTCTGGATCTAGTTTTTTCTGGTCAACATAGAAGCAAATGCTATCAGCTCTCTAGAGGGATTATTCTACCACCAAAGGAGTTAGATAGTAGACAATTACCTAAATGGCTTCTAGATCTTAGTTTCTGATGCTAGGTATATAGACCCATAGACCCTAGTGGTAAAATCCAGATATAGACTTTCCACCCCAATCTCTTAGAGTCTTTATAAATGTTGACACAGTACAAAAGACCAAACTACTCCCTCCATGCAACTACTACTGTTGTGAAAAGAACAGTGTTATGAGAGCCCCAAACAAGAAAAGGTTTCCCACACATTTAAACACTTAGTCCAAAACCTCAAAGTATACAATAGAATCAAGATATAAATAGCATGGGAACTTAGCAAGTCAAATCACGTAACAAGATCAGATGGTCATAGAATATTCTGGAAAGGACATGTAATTGTGGAACTTTAGAGTACAGCCACTGTAGTAGTAGTATAAGTAAGACTGCAATCCAACGAAGAACTCCATCGAGTTCTTCTTGAACATCTACCTAGGGTAATCACTAAGAACATTCACTGTCTATTGATAATAAACAGCTATCTTGTAAAAGACTACCTACATTGCCTTGATATACAACAGCTTACAGTAGAGCAAAGAAAAGAGTTGATTGAAGATCTAATAGCTTTTAAAAATGTAGTTGTAGCAGAAGAATTAGAGTCTCTGGTAGAGAAGAATTTTGTATAGAGCAGCTAGCAAAATATATACTCCAGTTGCTTCTAGTAAATAGGTTCATTGTACTCAAGATAAAAGATGTTAATATAAGTGACAGTGAACCCAAAGACATATACCCCTTCACTCCAGCCAACTATTCTGCACTCTGGAGACCAAAGTAGAAAAGACAATTGCCCAAAGAGCTCTTTTACAAATGTCCTTAATGTATACAGAACATCCTTAGTCCTTGCTGTGGAACTTAGTACAACCAATACTAGCAAACTCTACTCTATTAACACACTTCTAGATTATGGAGCCACTAGAAGCTTTATTGATTGTGACTTTCATTTACTTAAAGAGAATCAATACTCAGACCATTTCTCACCCTATACCAGTCTTTAATATTGACAGCTCTCCCAACAAAGCCAGCTAGATATCAGAAGTGGTAGACATAGTCCTCTGCTATCAAACTTACTTGGAATGGATACTCCTAGCTATCTCCAGCCTAGAGAAGCAGAAACTAATTCTTGGCTACACTTGGCTCAAGAATCATAATCCTAAAGTTAACTGGAAGAAAGAAGAAGTCTGTATAATGCAATGCTCACCCCAGTGTAAAGAATATTATACCCTTTGAAGAGAACAGATCCTAAGGAAAAGATAAGAGGTCTAAACTCTGCAGTACTGTTGGACCAGACCCTTTTCTTTTCTGGATAAAGAAAAGAAAGAACTTAGAGCTCTACATAGGACTGATGGACAAGATTAGAAGTCTGGAGACTAACTGTTTATCACTAGGCTACTCTTAGAGCCCTCTGAAGAAGCAATATGAGTCTCAGCTACTATGAGTCTTAGTTACTACCTCTCAATAGTTAGTGGAAGGAGCTCAACAGAATATGGAGATACAAATGACCTTTGCTTCTCTGCTTTCTTATACCAGAGACTTTGAATCTATGTTTGCTAAGGACAATTTTGATATCTTACTAGAGCACTGTTACTGGAACCATGTGATAGAGCTTATTCTAGGTTCTGAGCCCAAGTCTACAAAGGTCTACCCTCTTTCCCCTGTTGAGTAGAAGAAACTAGATATTTTTCTAGAGGAAAATCTATATACCAGATGGATATACCTATCCAAATTGCCTATGGCTACCCTAGTGTTCTTCATCAAAAAAAAGAACAGTTCTCTCTAGTTGGTACAGAACTACTGAGCCCTCAACTCTGTAACAGTAAAGAATAGGTATTCTCTATCCTTTATCTCCAAACTTGTGTTGTAACTCTGTAGAGCCAAATATTTTACTAAACTGGACATCTACTGGAGTTTCAACAACATATACATCAAGTCTGAAGATAAGTAAAAGGCTATCTTCTATATAAACTATAGTCTGTTTAAACTCCTAGTGATGTTTTTTAAAATGACTAATAGTCTGGCTATCTTCCAAACAATGATAAACAACATCTTTCAGGGACCTTATTACTAAAGGAATAGTAGTAGTGTACTTGGATGATATCCTTATCTTCACCAGGACTGTTGAATAGTATGCCAAAGCTATCCAGAGTGTACTAGAAATCCTAGTAGAACATAAGCTCTACCTCCATTCAGAGAAAATGTAAGTTCTAGAAGAAGTGTATTTGTAAGGACTTAGACTGAGGTGTTTTAGAACTACTCCTAGTCCAAGTTGACAAGAAGAACTTGATAGAGTTCTCATTTGATTATGGTACACTACTTATACACCTCCTGTGTTTACTTCTATTTATAAACTTCTACACATCTCTTTTAGTTGTTTCATCTTGCATGTCTACCAATTTCCTAATTAAAAGAAAAGAAAAAGAAAAAGAAAATAAATAATGACTTAGCTATTTTTGGCTATGTTATGACACTACCTCCCTCTCAAGATTCCTCATTCCAAGGATTTTTATAGTTCATAGTATGGGTCGCAAATATTTCCCATTTCATTGTCATCTTCTTCTGTCCACTCCTTGAGCCCTGAAACTTTCCTGCTCAATTTCTTCTTCTTCCTCCTTTATTGTTTCTATAGTTTTTTGTTCTTTCATCTGTTCTCTTTTCTATCGTTTTCCAATTTCTTTCCAGTCTTTCCCAATATTCCTCATCATATTGTTTGTCTGACCATTCAAATAGCTTTTTTGCTATAAATTGTCCTGGCAGTTCTTCTCTTCTGAATGTTTCCTTTTTCCCTTTCTTGTTATCTTACATCTTTTATGTCTTGTGTATTCCTTTTTGTACTCTTTGACTGTCTCTTTCATATTTTCCAGATTTTCCCTTCCTTCCCAAGTATCTGATTTTGCCATGAATCCCTTCCATTGTACCAAGTACTTATCTTTTTCTTATATTTGCCATTTGTTCAGGATCTTCTCTACTTCCTACTCTTCTTTTCCCTCAATTACGACTGGAGCTGGTTGCTCCTTTCTCTGCCCTTCTACTTGCTTTATATATCTTTGTATTCTACTGACATTAACTACTGGATGTATTTTTATTGTACTAGGTAGTTCTAATTCCACTGCGTTCGATGATATAATCTTCTTGATCTTGTAGGGGCCTACAAATCTCTCTGTCAGCTTTTCTGTTCTCCTTTCAACCATTTGGTATTTCAGATCCTTAGTGCTTAGCATTACTAAGTCTTCTACTTTATACTTATCGGCTTCTGCCCTCTTTTCTATCTGTATATTCCTTCATTTCTTCTTATGCTTTTCCTAGCACTGCTTTTGCTTCTTCCTAAACCTTCTTCATTTTTTACTGTTCTAATTCCTGATTAACCCTCTTTATTTGGCTATCTGTCTGAGGGTGGAATGCTGTCAACATTTTGCTCTTGATCTCTAGCATTTGATTCAGCTCCTTAATTAATCCTGCTATGAATTATGGTCCTCTGTCTGAAAATGATACTCTCAGGTAACCTATGCAGCTTCTACACATTGTCTCTAAACAACCTGGCTAGCCCTTCTGCCAATGTTTTCTCTATAATAGAAATGAAATGAACTATTTTCATTAATCTGTCTACTACTACTAAGATTGAGTTGTATCCCTGTACTATTGGCAGTTTGGTGATGAAATCTGCCAATATATGTGTCCAAGATTTCTCAGGTATTGAGTTAGGCATTAATTTGCCTGCTGGCTGTTCTATGTGATTTTTATTCCTCTGGCAAGAGTTACAACCTTTCCATATATTGCTTCACTTCCTTTGTTACTTCTGGCCACCAGAAATTTCTTATGACTAGCTCCACTATCTTCTACTGTCCTCTATGTCCTTCTACAGGTGTATTATGATATAGCCTGATTATTTCTGCTCTAAGTACCTCATCCTTGGGATACATATATCTTTCTTTCTTTATACATTACACCGTCTATGTTCCTCCACTCTTTGTCCCTTAGAACTTTTACTCCTGCTTGTTTCATCTCTTCCACTGCTTTAACTACTTTGTTATCTCTTACTCTTGACTGTTTTATTTTCTCCAATAGATCTACTCCCTCTACTATTACTTCCACCTTCTCTGTCCTTCTATTCTCTAACCATTCTTTCTTTACTAATGTCTCATCTTCATTGTCTCTTTTCACTCCAACCTCCTAGTCTGGTCTCCTGCTCAGGCTGTCTGCTTTTCCCATCTTTGTTCCAGGAACGTGTTTTAACACAAAGTCAAATCTTCATAGGTACAGTGTCCATCTAGCTTGTCATCTATTCAACTTTTGCACTTTTATAAAGTATTCAAGATTTTTATGATCTATCCAAATCTCAAATTTTACTACTGTTCTTTCTAGGAAATGCCTCTATGTCTCTAGATACCTGACTATTGCTAACATTTCCTTGTCATATATCTCATAATTTCTTTCTGTATCACTTAAAGATTTTGAAATAAAAGCTACCGGTCTCCATAAGTCATTGGAATACTTCATTGAGAGCACTCCTCCAGTTGCATAATTTGAGGCGTCTGCCTCTATCCCTGAACTCTTTGTCTAAGTCTGGGGCTACTAGTACTGGTCTCGTTGTGAAGATCTTCTTGAGCTTATCAAATGCAGCCTGTTTTTCTCCTTTCCACCTCCACTTCACATCTTTCCTTATCAGCACATTCATTGGCCTAACTACTTGAGTAAAGTCCTTAATAAATCTCTGGTAATAATTTGCGAGGTCTAAAAATTTCCTGATGTCTTTTCACATTCCTTGGCTCTGGCCAACTCAGTATTCCATCTACCTTCTCTTTCTCTATCTTTATTCCACTGGGTTCTATGACTACATCCAGGAATCCAATCTTCCTTACTTTCCATGCACACTTCTCTGGCTTAACATACAAGTCATTCTCTTCTAACCTTCTCAGGACCTCTTCTACTATCTTATCATATCCCTCCTCCATTTTTGTCCCAACTAGTACATTGTTCACAAATGCTACTACTTTTCCTTCATTAATCATATCTCTCAGGATCTCGTTCATCATTGCTTGGAATGTAGCTAGTGAATTTATTATCCCAAAAAACATGACAGTTAGCTCAAAGGATCCAATATATGTAGTGAATACTCCCTTCCACTCATTCCCCTCCTTTATCCTTACATTGTTAAAGCCCCATCATAAGTCCATTTTGGTGAATACTTTCTTACTCCCTATGTTGTTGATTAGATCTGTAATTAGTGGCAGGGGGTAATTATTCTTTATGGTTTGTTCATTTAGGCTACAATAGTCCATAACTATTCTCTTCTTCCCATCTTTCTTGCCCACAAAGAAAACTGGTGACATCTGAGAGGATTTTGATAGTCTAATATATCCCTTTCTTAACTAGTCATCCACAAATTTCTGAACCTCCTCCCTCTCATCTTTGGAAAGAGGATAGATCCTTCCTTTTTCGTGGTTTAAACATCTCCTTGAGATCTATGGCATGATCCTAGATTTTTCTTGTTGGCATCCTCTCTGACTCCATTTTCCCAAATACTTTTCTCCACCTAAGAAATTTTTGCAGTACTATTTCCTCAATTTTCCTATGGTCTGCCTTGACTTCTTCTTCTCTTCTCCAGTCTTCCTTATCATCCACTGCCCATCTCATGATCTTTTCTTCTTCTAATGTTGCTATTCTTTTTACTCTCTTTCTCACCTTCTCCTTCTTTAGTCTTGTATTCCTTTCACACAATGGTGGGCACCTTGTCATTTTGACTTCTCTAGTCTTCCAATTTATCTCTAGGGTTGTATGCTTGCAACCATGGTATCCCCAATATAACATCTGTTTTTCCTAGATTGCATATATCCATTCTTATTCTTTCTATGTGGCCTTTGTAGTACATGTTTGCTTCTACCTGATGGGTAATGGCTCCTACACTGTTGTTGGTCCCATCGACATTTCTAACTATTATCAGTCTCTCCAATTTCTGCAGCCTAAATCCATATTTTGCTGCCATCTTCTAATCCATAAACATTCCTGTTCACGCTGTTGTCTAGGAGTGCTTTTACTGTTATGCCTTTGTGTGTATCTACCTTTTCTATTCCTATGTCTATCCATACTTCTCTCAGTATTTTGAATGTTCTCCTCACTTCTCTTGCTGTACCTTCTGTCTGTGTATCTCTTTTCTGTGCTTTTCCCTTTGTGGGGTGCGCCGCTTTTTCTTCCTTCCTTCTTTGCTTTGGGCATCTATACTACTTGGCTTCCTCTAACTTTCTTTCTCTGAGGACTCTTTTGTCCTCTATTGTTTTCTCTATGCATTCCTTTCTTTCCATACCATCTGTATTCTATGTAGGTTGCTATGACTTCTTTTGTTATCTATCCTAACTCCAACAGCTATGCATCTTCTGGCATATTCTCCACTCCATAGTATTCCTGTGTCTTTTCCCAATTGGGATGCACTAGCTTCCCTCCCTGCTGTGCCTTTTGCAGACTGACTGTACGTGCCGCTTTCCTCACTTCTCCTTTCCTTCTTCTCCTTAATATTTGGATACTTCCTACTTGTAGTATTCTATTCTCCAACATCTGAAACATTGTACCCCTTTCCTCCATTGTCTCCTGTTTCCTTACTTTCACTTTCCCCCTTACACCACACTGCATTACCCTACTCGCTATCACCTCAAATCTATTCTGAGGAATTGGTTTCCCTTTTTCCTCTTCCTTCTTGTTCCTGTAGTTATGGGCCAGATGCCCGAACTTTCTACACCTCTAGTATACCCTTCCTTCTCTTCCCTCTATTTCTGCCCTTAGTTTGGCCAGGGTACGCCATTGGTTGAGCATACTGCCCATAAGAGAGTTATATTGTTTCAGAGACATGGTGCTACATCTCTGAAGAAGTCAAAATAGGAGTGATCTTACTAATGTTACATCTACTGGGGCACAAGATCTTCACCCAGCTAGACACCTACTGCCCTACTTACTACTGCCCTAATGTTATGGTTATACTATCACCCCAAGGAGAGGATCTCTAACCTAAATACCTTCTTAAGAATATAGTGTTAATCTCCTATATAGACAGATGACAATACACCTGTAGCACGAAGTTTATAGTATGAAAGGAGTATAAGTAATTATCCAGTCTACTCAATTGTAAGGTCAGGTCTTAGTAGTAATATCCAAGCTTGGTACCATACCTCCACCTGCAGTCCTTAACTGACTGCAAAGTCCCCTTAAGCCTAGGGCCCAGCTATGTCATAGTGGTCCTGAGTTGTATCACTCAGGTACTGAGGAAGATAAAAGAGTAAAGGTAGCAAGGCTCTATGATGAGCAGTACCAATAAGGGAATCAAGTTCTGGTGTAAAGACTTAGACTGAGGTATCACAAATGGTCACTTACTGATTTGTGATTGCTTGATTTGATAATCAAAGTATTCAAAAAAGCAAAGTTAGACAAGCAGCAAAAGATGTTGTTAAGTCTGAGGTTTATTCTCAGATATACAGTCCTTAAATACATGATTGTGGTGGTTTGTGCACCAGAACAGCCTACCACATGATCACTACCTATTGTTCTACATATAGGAGTGCTATTGTTCTTGAAATAGAGATAACCTAACTATCTTAGGGCAGTCTTTTGTTCTATTCAAGGACAGATGATAATCTATGAATAAAGATCAGTATCATGTACAAACATTGAGGACCTTGTATCTTCATGGGATCTTATCGCCTTGGGATCTATTTATAGCCAAAAGAAGCCCATTGAAGAGAGCTTCACAATGGTCATTGAAGCAAACAATTATGTTAAGCAGTTTCTGAGATATCAGCAATTTAGTGTCTGGTAACTTGGTGATCACTGACTGATCTACTGATAACTCAGTGAATACTGATTTCTTTGAGACGTTTTTGGTACCAATTGAAAGGTCTTCTTAAGGGCTTTTGGTGACCATTTAGATCATTGAAATTGGTCAAGTATTCCTGGAGTTATGGTCTGAATGAAGTTTGTGACATAAGATATCTTAGAACTACTTCTAGTCTGAGTTGACAAAGAGAACTCGATAGAGTTCTCATTTGATTATGGTACACTACTTATATACCTCCTGTGTTTACTTCTATTTATAAACTCCTACACATTTCTTCTGGTTGTTCCATCTCGCGTATCCACCAATTTCCTAATTAAAAGAAAAGAAAAAGAAAAAGAAAATAAATAATGACTTAGCCATTTTTGGCTGTGTCATGACAGTATTGAGTACCTAGGCCTAGTGGTATTGGAGAATGAAGTCTCAATGGACTCTGTCAAAGTCACTGAAGTCTGAGAATGGCCTACTTTGGAGTTGCAGACCAATATTCAAGCCTTCTTGGGTTTTGTTAACTTCTACAGATATTTCATCCAAGACTTCTCAGCTATAGCTTGACCCCTTTTTGACCTGACATGTTCCAATTGGATGTAGAAGTGGAAAGACAAGAAATGAACTACCTTTGAAGCTTCAAAACAGCTATAACTTTCACTCTAGTATTGGTCTTGTTCCACAACTTAGAACCTTTCCGGATTGAAGTAGATAGTTTGGACTATGCTACAGATGCTGTTCTGTCTCAACAGTCTATAAAAGATAGTAAGTGGCATCCAGTAGTGTTTTATAGCAAGTCCTTATTCCTAGTAGAGCAAAACTATGAAATCTATGACAAGGAGATGCTTGCTATCATCTATATACTAGAAAAATGGAGGTACTTTCTGGAAGGAGTAGCTAACCTAGTAGAGATTTGGACAGATTACAAGAACTTGGAATATTTTATAACCACTAAGAAGCTAAACTGCCAGTAAGTATGTTGGTTTCTCTATTTAGCAAAGTTCAATTCACTTTTTACCACCAACCCTAGATAATCCATAGGGAAAACCAGATACTTTATTATGGAGACTGGACCACAGCAATAGATCCTCTGACAATGAGAATGTAGTATTGTTCCATCCAGAGTTTCTGGCCATTCATGCCCTAGAGGGAGTAGAGCTAATGGGAGTAGAACAGAGTATCCTATCTGAGGTCCACAAGAGTAGCCACTCTAGAGACCTAAGAAAACTAGTTGCCAAGGCCACCCAAGAACTTCAATGCTCTGCTATGAAGATGGTCTATTTATTGGAGTGGTCAAACGTAAATGGTCTGCTCTATTTCCAAGGAAAGGCTTACATACTCTGGATCCTAGACTTGTATAGGAAAATAGTCTCTCTACACCATGACACCAAGGTCACAGAACACCCTAGTAGATAGAAAATACTAGAACTAGTATCCTAGAACTATTGGTAACCCTAGATGTTTAGGTATATAAGGTAATACATGAGTATCTATGATCTTTGTCTCTATACAAAACCCTCTAGGAAGCCAATAGTAAATAAGTTCATGGAATAGATAAAGGCAGCAGTCAAAGAGACCAAGGCTATGATCTGGAAGGTGCAAGACATGATATAGTACTACAACCAAAAAAGATCTCCAGCCCTAGTGTTTTGCTCTAGGGATTGGGTATTTATAGATGTCACTAATATCAAAACCACATACCTATCTCTAAAACTATCACATTGTCATCTCAGACCCTTTGTAGTGGAATGACAAGTAGAACCCCTTGTCTATTGCCTCAAACTACCATATATAATAAAAAAACTTCATCTCATATTTAATGTAGTGAAGCTGTCTACTACTCCAGACAATCCAATCTCCAGAAGAAAGTCCAGACCTCTACTATTGTCTATTGTTATTGATGGAGAAGAGAAGTGAAAAGTAAAAGAAATCTTAGATAGCCATTGGCATAGGAGAAGATTCTAGTTTCTAGTAAAATAAAAAGGATTCAGAAGGGAATACAATTCCTGGAAAGCAGTTTCTGATATTTTAGCACTGGATCTTGTAGTAGAATTCTATTACAAGTACCCTGTAGCCCCTAAACACATTCAACAAGTGGACTTCAATACAATTTTTCTTTCTAGAACCATTACTTCAAGGTATAGCAATCTTGAGAGGGGGGTGAGTATAAGGGAACTTTACCAATGCCATCTCTAAAGCACTAGATTCATAGTCTAGAGTGACCCTGCACTTAATTAAATATTATATAGTAATATCTAATTCTCTTTAGCTTAACTTGGAGACTCCTGACCTTGACTAACAGGACTATAAAATTAGGGACATTTCAGTAGTAAGAGTATATATACTGTAAAAGTATACTCCAGAAGCCTTATTCTAATCTCTAAGGATTCTCCTAAATATGAGTTGTAACTTAATTAGGAGTATAATATTACTAAAGATTCTCCTAGAGTCCACTCTGCTCCAGTTGCCCTTATAGTTGTTTAGGAAGAACTTGATAGAGTTTTTTATTGAATTCTCCTAGCTACTTATATAAATATCTGTTGGTCTATGTGTCTGTTTTCTACAATCACATGATCTTTACTAATAACTATATATATATATATTACATAATTCTTCTATGCTATTTATATCTTTCCCATATTATATTCTTGGATATTTCCTATCAGATTAATAAATACATAGGAAATTATTAAGGTACAGACTTAGAACTGAAGCTCTAACCCCAACCAGTGATGATTGAAAGAGAAGAACTTAATAGAGTCCTCTATTGGATTTCTACTAGTACTTATACAATTATCCTATGGTCTATACACTTGCTTCCTATGGTCACAAGACTATGACTAATAACTATATAGTTCTTACATAATACTGTCCCATGCTATTTATATCTTCCTGCATTATATTTCTAGGGGTTTTCTATCAAGTTAATAAATATGTAGGAGATATTTTTCTTCTTTGGAGCCAACTCATAATATGGTCTTTCCTTTTAAGGTTTCTTATTTCAAGAAACTTTTCCATCTGTTCCAATTTTCTTCCCATCTCTTCTCCTTCTCCTTTTTATACCTTTTTTTTCTCCATCTATATACTAGTTTGGCTATAAACTCTTTTGGTAATTCTTGACTGAATTCCTTCTTTTCTTTTTCCAGTTTCTATTATCTAATTTCTTTGGCCTCTTTCTTTATACTCCCTTTTAAACTTCTCAACCAACTCTTTTGTATTTTCTAAATTTTCTCGTCCTTTCCATATATCTACTTCTACTGTATATCTCTTCCATTGAACTAAAAACTTGTTTCTTTTTTATATCTTCTTTCTGTTTAAGATTTTTTCTACTTAATACTCTTTTTTCCCATCTATGACTACTAGTTATGGTGGAACTACTTTCTGGCCCTCTACTTGTGGCTTATACAGTTGTACTCTACTTATATTAGCTACTGGATGTATTTTAATAGTATTTGGTAATTCAAGCTTAATTGCATTTGTTGAGACTACCCTTTTTACTTTATATAGGCCTACAAATTATTCCATTAGTTTTTTTGTCCTTTTTCCTTTCATCTGCCACTTCAAATCTTTTGTGCTTAGTATTACTAAGTTCTCTTTTTGGTATTTCTCTCCTTCTCTTCTCTTTCTGTCTATATATTGTTTTATCTCTTTCTATGCCTTTTTCAGTGCCACTTTTGCTTCTTCCTGAATCCTCTTTATTCTTTCCACAAACTCTTCTGCTGCTTTATGTCTTCTCCTCCTTCTTCCTTCAAACTCCATTCTTGGATCTTGTCCCACAGTTTGCTCTAAAAAGATGAAACCTTTGTTGCTGAGTGGATTTTATTATTGTAGGCAAATTCCACTGTCCCTAACTACTCTGGCCATTGTTCCTGCTTGTGATTAATAAACATATAGAGGTACTGTTCTAATTTTTCGGTTCACTCTTTCTATTTGTCCATCTATTTGCAGATAGTAGGCTGTTGATAATTTTGTCTCAATTTCCCAACATCTTGTTCAGCTTCTTTATTATTCCTACTGCAAACTAAGGTCCTCTATCCAATACAATACTTCATGGAAGTCCATAAAGTCACTATACTTGGTCTTGGAACAGCCTTTCTAATCCTTCTACTGATGTTTTTTCTGTGATAGCGATAAAATGGGCCATTTTTGTAAATCGGTCGCATACTACTAGTATTATATCGTATTCTTGGACCAGTGGTAACTTGGTAATAAAGTCTATACTGATGTGTCTCCATGGTTTTTCTAGAATTGTATTTGGTATCAGCTTTTCTACTGGGGCTTCTGTACAATTCTTGTTCCTTTGATATACATCGTATCCATCTACATATTTTCCTACTTCCTTTGTCATTCTTGACCATCAATAATTCCTTTCTACCAGTTTCACCGTTTTTCTATCTTCCTCTATGCCCTTCTACTGGTGTATCATGGTGTAGTTATATTATTTCTGTTCTTAACCCTCTCTTTTCAGGTACATAGATTTGGTTTTCCTTTAGTACCAGTTCTTTCTCAATTGACTATTTCTCATCCTTTAGTATTTTCATTCCTAACCACTTTAGTTTTTTTACTGTCTTAACTACTCTTTTGTTCCTCTTCTGTACTTTTCTTATTTTTTCCTTTAGGTTTTCCTTCTCAATCAATGTCTCTTCCTTTCTCCTTACTTTCTTTTGTATCTATCCAGACTTTATTAGTGTTCTATCCTTGTTATTATTCTCTATCTCTTCTTGCCAGTTAGGTCTTCTACTTAACCCATCTGCCTTTTCTATACTCTTTCCTGGTATATGCTTAAGTATAAAGTCAAAGCTAGATAAGTACAGTGTCTATCTAGCTTGTTTATGGTTTAGCTTTTGACTAGTTATGAAGTACTACAAGTTCTTATGGTCTGTCTATATCTCAAACTGCACTTTTGTTCCCTTTCTAAGTAGTGTCTCTATACTTCCAAACACCTAATTACTGCTATCATTTCTTTGTTGTGAATTTCATAGTTTCTTTCAGTTGAATTTATTGACTTAAATATAAATACTACTAGTTTCTATTTTCTATCCTTACATTTCACTGATAATACCCTTCCTATTGCATAATCAGATGTATTAGCTTTAACTTGCATTTCTCTGTCCAAATCTGGTACTACCAGTACTGGTTCTAATGTAAATGCTTTTTTTATGTTCTGGAATACTTTCTCTTGCTCTTTTTCCTATCTTTACTTTTCTTTCCTTTCTTACTAGTAGGTGTAATAGAGCTGCTACTCTAGCAAAATCCTTGATAAATCACCAGTAATAGTTGGCTAACTCTAGGAATTTCTGTACTTCTTTCACATTTTGAGAAACTGGCCAGTTTAATACTCCTTCCATCTTTTTCTTTTGTATCTCTACTTCCTTCAGTCCAATTACTACCCCCAAGAACTCCACCTCTTTGACTTTTCACTTGTACTTTTCTGGTTTTACAAATAGGTCATTTTCTTTTCAGCTGCTTTAATACTTTCCTCTACCACCTTATTGTACTCTTCTTCTGTCTCTGTTACCACAATAATATTATCAATAAAGATTGCAGTGGTTTTCTAGTTGATCATATCTCAGAAGAGGTCATTCATCATAGTTTGGAAAGTGGCAGAGGAGTTGGTGAGTTCAAAGTATATAACTGTAGGGCTCGTATGCTCCTATATATGTTGTAAAGGCTGCCTTTCATTCATCTCCTTCCTTGATTCTGATATTGTTATACCCTCATCTCAAATCCAACTTTGTGAATACTTTCTTACTCCCCACTCTATCCAGGGATATCAGTAATTAGTGGTAACAGATAGCCATTTTTTATTGTCCACTAGTTTATATATCTATAGTCCTGCACCATTTCATTACTTTCTATCCTTTTTGGCTACAAAATGGACTGGAGATATCTGTGGTGACTTTGATAGTTGGATATATCCTTTATATAGCTAATCCTCCACAAACACCTGTACTTCCTTTTGTTTTTCTTTTGACAATATATATACTTTCCTCTTTCTTAGTACAAATCCCTCCTTTAACTCAATTATATGGTCCCAGGCCTTTTGCACTGGTATTTGCTTTGACTTTGCCTTTCCAAATACTTTCTTCTATCTCCAAAATCTTTTTGGTACTAACTCTCTTACTACTTTCTCATTTGGTTTTTCTTCCCTTCTTACTTGCTTCTTTGCTTTGCTTTTTCCTATTTTCTGGTTTCTTCTATACAAGAGTAGACATCTCATTATTTTCACCTCCCCTTTTTCCTAGTCAATTTTGGGGTTGTATGCTACCAGCCATGGTATCCCCAAGATCACCTCCATTCTTTCCAGATCATATACATCCATCTTTACTTGTTCTATATGCCTCTTGTAATACAAGTTGCATTCTATCTCATACATTACCATTCTTCTACTATTATTTGTTCTATCTATATTCCTGATCTGGATTGGCCTTGCCAATTTCTCTTTTTCAAATCTCTACTTCTTCATAAACTTTTTATCTGCAAATAACTCTATTACTCCACTATCCAATAGTGCTTTAACAAATACCCCTTTGTAAGTATCTATTTTCTCCACTCTCACTTACATCTATACTTCTTTTAGCAGTTTCATTGTTCTTCTTACATCTCTTACTTCTTTCGATGTTTTAGATACTTAATCCATTGTCCAATTTTATACATTTTAAAACATCGTACTTATTATAGAAGGGCAGCCAGAAGCTTACTGATCTCCATTTTCTTTTGACAGCTTGCTTTCCTAATTGATTTTCCTTTTCTTCCCCAACTTCCTGTTTTTTACTTTCTATAATTCCAAGCCATATGCCCAAATTCTCCACAGTTGAAACAAATTTAATATCTCTTCTTTCTTTTTCCTGCATCTACTGCTTTTGGTTCTAGTCTAGTTTCAGTTCTCCTATACTGATTTTTCTTATTTTGATATCTCCTTCTGAAGTTCTGAGCTCCTGCCTTCTATATAATCTGCCCTTCCCTCCCTTCTATACAATTCTTCTCCAAATCCTCCTCTTTGCTACATATTTCCCAAGGGGTATACTATATTCTTTCTTAATATCCTCTCCTCTGCCCTTGTCACAAACTTCATTTGGACTATAACTCTAGGAATACTTGACCGATTTCGATGATCTAAATGGCCACTGAAAGCCCTTAAGAAGATCTTTCTAATGGTACCAAAAACATCTCAAAGCAAATCAGTATTCATCGAGTTATCAGCAGATCAGTCTGTGATCACCAAGTCACCAGACACTAAATTGCCAATATCTCAGGAACTGCTTAACATAATTGTTTGCTTCAATGATCATCATGAAGCTCTCTTCAATGCGCTTCTTTTGGCTATAAATAGATCCCGAGGCGATAAGATCCCATGGAGATACAAGGTCCTCAATGTTTGTACATGACACTGATCTTTACCCATAGATTATTATCTGTCCTTGAATAGAACAAAGGACTGCCCTAAGATGGTTAGGTTATCTCTATTTCAAGAACAATAGCACTCCTATATGTAGAACAATAGGTAGTGATCATGTGGTAGGCTGTTCTGGTGCACAGACCACCACAATCATGTATTTAAGGACTGTATGTCTGAGAATAAACCTCAGACTTAACAACATCTTTTGCTACTGTCTAAACTTTGCTTTTTTAAGCCTTTTGATTATTAAATCATCAACTCACAAATCAGTAAGTAGCCATTTGTGATAGCCCTGCTTTGCCTTTGATTTCTATCTAACCTTACTGATCTCTCCTGCCACTCTTTTATTAAACTAGGGGAGCTTTCTGCTTCTACTAGCTTTTTTCTGATTCCTCTATTTAATCTCTTTTTGAATTCTTCAATAAAGGACCACCTCTCATATCCACTTCCTTTTGCTATCTTTTTAAACTCCTGGACATGCTTGTCGTATGTCCTACTTCTCTGTTCTATTGTTCTCAACTGTTCTACCTTCCTCTCTTCCTCTCCTGTCTCCTCAAAACTCATTCCTCATCTTTTTAAATAGCTCTTTTACCATCTCTATCTTTAACTCTTCTTTTGATAGCTCATCTAACAAGTTATTCTTCCATACCTCAGCTACTTCTCCCTGTACATAAGACAGCATCCAGGCCATCTTTGTTACCTCTGTCTCTCCTGTCATCTTCATACTCAAATATAGGTGAGCTGTATTGATAAATGTGTTCACTTCCTCTATCTTTCCTCTATATATAGAAGGCTTGGCTACTTCTACTTAGTTTCCTTTCTGCTGTTATAGCATGATGTTTACCTACTGTTGCAAACTAGCAATCAAGGTAAGAAGTTGTTCTTCTCAAGATAATAGAGATAGGGTAGAAGCATATGACTTCTCAGGTTGCTGCTGATAAGACATAGATGGTAGTGGTGATAGTGATGATTCCTTTTCTTCTAATGATGTATAGATTTCTTGGTTGGATAGAATAGCTATGGTATCTACTTCTAGCTACCAAGGATAAAACAACTATTGTTTGTTGTGAGAACCTTGAGTAGGAAAAGGTTTCCACAACATTCGAACATCCAACCTAAAAACCTCCAAGCACACAATAAAGTAGAAAGGCATAGTAAGGGGATTAATAAGCTAAGTCACGTGACAAGGTCAGGTGACCATAAGAACATTCTGGAAGAAACACGTGACCATGGGACTCTAGGGTACAGCCACTGTAGTAATAGTATAAGTAGGGCTGCAATCCAACGAAGAACTCCATCGAGTTCTTCCTGAACATCCACCTAGGGTGACCACTAAGAACATTCACTGTTCCTCGGTAACATAAGAACTCGATACCACATCCGAGCACTGTTCACCTCGAACCCTGCTCAAAATCACTTAAAAGACGCAGTTGGCTTCATACCGGCGCTGCAAGTGATTTCCCCCATCACACTTACTCCACACTCTTCCTCGCTAGAGAGCACAGCGCTCTCAAGCCTCTTGGATAGCGGGCCCTAGCTGTAAAGGGGACTTCACTGTCAGTTAGGGACAGTGGGTAGACGGCCTGGACAAAACTCGTGTCCCTGCCTGAGACCTGACCTCCATATCGAGTGGGCTCGTAGTTAAAACTTTCACTATCAGCTCCGTGCTACCAGTCCATTGTGATTGGTCTACGCAGGGGAACGGCGAAAAACCTCTTAAAGGCTCGCCTAGCTTAGAGATTCCCTTCTTAGGGATAGTATTGTTTCACCCTTCTTAGTCGGTAAACAGTCATAAGTACAGACGAAGAAGACCGCTCATCCTCCTACGAGGAAACATCACCATCACCATCACCATCACCATCATCAATGTCCCGTCATCAACAACAACAACAAGGGGAACACCCTCCAGTATCTGCTCCCCCTCCAACCAGAGAGGAGCAGCTCCTCTCTATGATCGCAACCCTGCAACAGCAGGTCAATACCATGCTTCTCCAGCAGCAGGGAAGCAGAGTAGAGGTCGCCAGACCTCAAGTCTTCAGTGGAAGGATGGAAGAGGTGAGCGCGTTTCGTTAACGCGGCTCGCCTGTATATCAGAATGAAAATGACAGAGGAGGCGGCAGCAACCCAGGTGGCTTGGGTGTTATCATACGTGCAAGGAGGAGTGGCAGAGGCGTGGAAAGACAACCTGCTAGACGAACTGGCCAAAGGAGAGTCAGAGGTGGAGACGGCGGAACAACTATTTACGAAAATAAGGGATGACTTCGGGGAGACATCGGAGGAGGAGAGGAAGATAGAGCAGTTGAGGACAATTGAACAAGGGGGAAGGACCTGCGACGAATACGTCCAGGAATTCAAAAAGGTGGCAAGAGGAAGCGGGTACGAGGGAAGGCCCCTCATTGAAGAATTCAAAAGAGGACTAAACGGGGGCATCAGGAGAAAGCTAGCAGAAGCAGAGGAACCGCCGACCACCATTGGGGAATGGCAGGAAAGGGCGGTAAGATTAGACAGAAATCAAAGACAAAGTAGGGCAGAAGAGAGAGTGTTGGGAAGAAACGCAGCGCGCCCAGGGGGAAATGCGCAGCCCAGAATAGGAGGGTCGTATGGAGGAAGAGGAGGTCAAATAATGTGGAGAACGGGAGGAGGGTATAGGGGAGGAGCCGGAGGAAACACGGCCAATAGAGGAGGAACTCAAGGGGGCCCACGGAGAGACCCAAATGCGATGGATGTAGACAGAGGAAGAGGGGGAGACCGGACGTGCTATGTATGCGGGAAGTGGGGCCATATGGCCAAAAACTGTTGGGAAAGATTTAAAACAAGGGTAGTAGAGACGCCGCAAGAGGCGGCAAAAGAGAATGGAGGACAGTGAGCTCTCGACTGGCCTCCAATAATTTGTACAGTGTATTGCGCCCAGAAAAACTGGGAAATAAATGGGAATTCACCAATACAACTGAGAGAGCGAGAGATGTACGACGAACAGTACAACCACTGAGAGAAGTGTGGTTGAAAGTAGGGCTAGAAAAGCTGGAAAGTCATGAGGGGATAGCAGTAAAGGCGCTATTGGATAGCGGAGCAACAGGGCTATTCATGGACACCACCTTTGCAAAAGAGAAGGGGTTTAAAATGGAGAAGCTAAGAAAACCCCTCTCAGTCAAAAATGTGGATGGAACGGCAAATGTAGGAGGGGCCATAACACATCAAGTCGAATGCAACATGTTCTTCAAAGGACATGTGGAGAGAGTAAGGATGGACATATGCAATTTGGGGAAGACAGAGGTGATACTGGGAATGCCATGGTTAGCGGCCCACAACCCAGAAATAGATTGGGAGAAAGGGGAAGTAAAAATGACACGCTGCCCAGCGATATGTGGAAGGAGAAAGCAAGGAGTAGAAGAGAAGAAAGTAGGGAAGATAGAAAAAGACGAGGACGAGGAAGTATTGAAAAGGCTAGTGCCCCGGAAGTTTTGGAAATGGAAAAAGGTGTTCGGAAAAAGGGAGTCGGAGAGAATGCCGATACGAAAAACCTGGGACCATGCTATAGAACTAAAAGAGGGGTTTACGCCAAGAAAAGGGAAAGTATACTCGCTCTCAAGAGAAGAAAGAGAGGAGGTACAGACATTCGTGGAGGATCAACTGAGGAAAGGGTACATCCGACCCTCCAAGTCGCCCCAGACGTCACCAGTACACTTTGTGGCAAAAAAGGACGGCACACGGAGAATGGTACAAGACTATCGACACATAAACCAGTGGACGATAAAAAATGGATACCCCCTACCCCTCATTGCAGACATCCTGGACGGAGTGGGAAAGAGAAAGGTGTTTACGAAGTTGGATTTGAGATGGGGGTACAACAATGTCAGGATCAAGGAAGGAGACGAATGGAAGGCAGCATTCACAACGCACATCGGAGCGTACGAACCTACGGTCATGTACTTTGGTTTGACGAACTCTCCCGCCACCTTCCAAACAATGATGAATGACCTGTTCAGGGACCTTATAAACCAAGGGGATACAGCGACCTTCATTGATGACATTCTAGTAGCCACGGATACAGAAGAGGGGCATGACGAGCTAGTAGAGGAGGTACTAAGGAGGTTGGAAGAAAACGATCTGTTTGTAAAACCAGAAAAATGCAAATGGAAAGTAAGAGAAGTAGAATTTCTGGGGGTAGTCATTGGCCCGAGGGGAGTAGAGATGCAAAAGGAAAAGGTGGACGGGGTTTTGAGTTGGCCGGCACCTAGAAACGTCAAAGAAGTACAAAAGTTTCTGGGCCTTGCCAATTACTACAGAAGGTTCATAAAGAACTTTGCCAGGATAGCGGCACCGCTGCACGTATTAGTTAGAAAGGAGCAGAAATGGAAGTGGGAAAAGGAGCAGGAGGAAGCGTTCAAGGAACTGAAAACAGCGTTCACCACGGAACCCGTCCTAGCCATCCCGGACATTGACAAAGAAATGAGAGTGGAAGCGGACGCATCAGACTACGCAACGGGGGGAGTATTGTCGACAAAATGTGAGAATGGGAAGTGGAGGCCGGTGGCCTTCATCTCTAAATCGTTGAGTACTACGGAACGAAACTACGAAATCCACGACAAAGAGATGCTGGCAGTCATAAGGTGCTTAGAAGCATGGAGGCACTACCTGGAAGGAGCAAAACTCGAATTTGAAATCTGGACGGACCACAAAAACCTTCAGTATTTTATGACGAGTCAGAAGCTAAATCGGAGACAAGCAAGATGGGCCTTGTACCTATCACGGTTTAATTTCATATTAAAACACGTTCCAGGAAAAAGCATGGGGAAGGCGGATGGGTTAAGTAGAAGACCAGACTGGCAGGAGGGAGTGGAAAGAGATAACGAGGATCAAAAGCTGATAAAACCAGAGTGGATCAGAGGAGGGGAAACACTGATAGAAGAAGAGAACCTAAGAGAAAGAATCAGAAAAGCGCAAGAAGGGGACGGAAAGGTAGTGGAAGCAATTAAGGGGTTGAAAGGGGCGGGATTAAAAACACTAAAAGATGAAGAATGGGAAATCGAGGATGGACTAGCGTTAAAGGAGGGGAGGATATACGTGCCGGAAGGAGACCTCCGGAGAGAAATAATACAACTACATCACGATACTCCAGTAGGAGGACACGGAGGGAGGTGGAAGACAACAGAGCTGATTAGTAGGAATTACTGGTGGCCAGGGTTAACAAAAGAAGTAGGAAAATACGTGGAAGGATGTGATGCATGTCAGAGATACAAAAACCGAAGCGAAGCACCTGCAGGAAAATTGATGCCCAACACGATTCCAGAAAAGCCATGGAGTCACATATCGGCAGACTTCATCACCAAGCTACCACTAGCGCAAGGATACGACGCAATCTTGGTAATATGTGACCGCTTTAGCAAAATGGCGCATTTTATAGCAACAACAGAGAAGACGTCGGCAGAGGGACTCGCAAGGTTGTTCTGGGACCATGTATGGAAACTGCATGGACTCCCTGAAAGCATTATATCTGATCGAGGAGTGCAGTTTGCGGCAGGAATGATGAAGGAGCTGAATAACTTGCTGGGAATCCAGACGAGACTCTCAACAGCCTACCATCCGCAAACAGATGGGCAGACAGAGAGGATAAATCAAGAACTGGAACAGTATCTAAGGGTCTTCATCGATCATAGACAGGAACAATGGCCAGATTGGTTAGGAACGGCGGAATTCGCATATAATAACAAAATCCACACGGCCACAAAAACCTCGCCATTCAAAGCAAACTACGGCCAAAACCCAAGGATGGGATTCGAAGGAAGAAGGAAAGGGAAATACGAAGCGGCAGAGAAATTTGTGGAAAAAATGAAGAAAATACAGGAAGAAGCCAAGGCAGCACTAGGAAAAGCACAGGAAGAGATGAAAAGGTTTGGGGACAGGAAACGAGGAAAGGGAGAGGAATACAAAATAGGAGACATGGTGCTGTTGAGTACGAAGGACCTGAAATGGCAGATGAAGGGAAGGAGGTCGGAAAAACTGACTGAGCGCTTTGTGGGTCCCTACAAGGTAAAAGGAATCATCTCGAGCAACGCGATAGAGCTAGAACTACCAAGCTCCATCAAAATACACCCTGTGGTCAACGTAAGCAGAGTACGACTCTATAAGCCACAGGTAAAAGGACAAAAGAAGATACCACCAAAACCAGTCATTATTGAAGGAGAAGAAGAATTTGAGGTGGAAAAAATCATGAACAAAAGAACGGTCAGGGGAAGGGAGAAATTCTTAGTGAGGTGGAAAGGCTATACGGCAGAAGAAGATACCTGGGAAAGTAGGGAAAATCTGGAAAACGCAAAAGAACTGGTAGAAGAGTTCGAGAGGGTATACAAAAAAGAAGACGAAGAACTAAGGAGACAGGAACAGAAGGAAGAAGAAAAGGAGTTTTGCCGAGAACTACCTAGGGAATTCACAGCAAGACTACTATATGGTTGGGGGAAAAAAAGATACGAAAGAGAGAGGGAAAAGAGATGGGACGAGAATTGGCATCGATGGAAAAATTCCTCGGGACGAGGAAACTTGAAGGGGGGGCCATGTTGTGAGAACCTTGAGTAGGAAAAGGTTTCCACAACATTCGAACATCCAACCTAAAAACCTCCAAGCACACAATAAAGTAGAAAGGCATAGTAAGGGGATTAATAAGCTAAGTCACGTGACAAGGTCAGGTGACCATAAGAACATTCTGGAAGAAACACGTGACCATGGGACTCTAGGGTACAGCCACTGTAGTAATAGTATAAGTAGGGCTGCAATCCAACGAAGAACTCCATCGAGTTCTTCCTGAACATCCACCTAGGGTGACCACTAAGAACATTCACTGTTCCTCGGTAACATTGTTCCTAAGAAGGGAACCTCTACTTTAGATGGAGCTTTAAGAGCTTTACTGTTATTCTCCTGTGTAGATAGATGACAATACACCTGTAGTACAGAGCAGATAGCGAAAAGAAAGTATATAGCAATACCAGAAAGTAAGGTTAGGTCTTGAAGTAAGAATACTAGTATTGTCCAAGTTCTCTGCTTGTAGTCCCTAACTAACTGCAAAGTTCCCTTTATACCTAGAACCCAGCTTCCAAAAAGCCTATGAGTGCTGTGCTCACTAGTAAGAATGATAATAAGAGTAAGTATTGGTAAGGCCTCAAGTAAGGGGTTGTCTGAGGTATCAAGTTCTAATGTTAAGGTACAGACTTAGAAGTGAAGCTCTGACCCCAACTAGTGACAATTGAAAGGGAAGAACTTGATAGAGTTCTCATTCAATTACTGTATACTTATACACAACCTGTATTTACAACTATTTATAATGTCCTGTGCATCTCTTCTGCACATCTGATAATCAAAATTAAAAGAAAAGAAAAAGAAAAGAAATATAAATATTGACTTGGCCATTTTGCCAAGTCATGACAGTTGGGTCACCTTGATGAAGTGACCTATTGTGCCCTTGACATGGGTTGGGAGCTTGCTAGGCTTCATTCCCTGAATGGAGCTGAAACTAACAGTATGTTCAGTCTTGGTAGATATTTTAATGAATTGATAGTTTTCTATGTGTTATCAACTGTCATGAATAAATTGTATTGATTCATGTGCAAATAACTAAACCTCTAGTGTCATGATTTTTTTTGGAGTCAGAATTTGTATTCCTAACAAAGAGTGAACAAAGAGTGATGGCCTAAACAGGGTCCAACATGAGGGTGTACCTAATGCACAATCATTCACAAATCAACCATGTCGTGATATTCTAGCCACATCCCGACATACAAACTCATGTGTTGTATGTTATGTCAATTCTGACCGTTCGCTGACAGAATTTTTGATTTGAAATTAAAGCCCCTTCATGGGTCCCTATTTTGACTACAGATCCATTGGTGGATATTACAGCTAATGCATGCCATCAAAGCGTACTGTCGCTCGCAACAACTTATTTGTTATTTCCCTCCCATCCGTTTACAGCTCTCCGCGTCTTTGCCTCCTCTACTCTGGAAAAATATTCAGGCTTCAAAAAACCCCGCTCATCCCCCGCGGACAGCACGACGCCATTGTCAGAAAGTTCGAATTTGATTCCAGCCTCAAGCGCTTTCTGAACATCAATGAAAATGAGAATTTGTGAGGAATTTTTCATTCCTGCCCGACAAACGGCTAAGAATCAGGAGCATGTGTTGTTCAGTATGGGTGCGCACCGCTGATAATATCGCCTCCGGCAACACCTTGAGCGAGATGTATATGATTCCGCTTCATCTTCGATAGTCCTTCTTTTTGTATGATATTCCATGCATTTCTCGTCGTTCCATGTACGGCTAGTTTTGTTGGTATATCATCCACACTTAAGATAGGCTTCATCTCGACTTTGACCATCTATCTACAGTCAGTCAATCTAATTAGAATAGAGGAAGTTGGACGTACACTTAGTGAATGTCCTTGGTTCGCTTTGATCCACCACACACCATGGGACTCATCTCCCTTAACATTGGCAGATCCTACGCTTGTTCCGTCAGGGAGCTCAAGAACCAATGTAAATCGTTGTTTCGCGTTGTCCCGAACAATGTCTTTCAATTGGTCCAGCGTAGCACCGAGAGTTTGTATGCGAGGCCTCTTTAACTGAAGGTTTTGAAAGGTGGAAGGAGCAAAAAAAAGTGGAAGGAACCATCAATAGGTTACCCAAGAAGAAAAGGAGTGATACCGACAATATCTTCAACTTTCACGAATCCATCCGGTCGCATTAATATACCCTCCGACAGCGCTCCATGCCTCAATATCCACGAAAGCGTTTTGGACAGCCGTACGCCAGGTGAATCTGTATCCATGCCACGAAGCCTTGTAGGATTTCCTCCTCCCTTACCAGATAACGACAATTTGTCACCACTGTCGCCTTTCGCGAAGCGCTTCCGTCCATTTTTCTTTGACTTTGACTGCATAGTGCTATCAGCTGGCTCAGTCATTCTGGTATTTCGTAGAAGAGAGGAATGGGATTTTTGTGAGGTTGACAATAACAACGGATGGGATGATAACAACTTTTGGGAGAAAGATCGCCGAAGATGGGAGTTGAACAGACTGGGTTGATAGACGTAAGAATGATAAGCCGACACGATGAATTTAAACATGCATATATCACAACATGGTTGATTTGTGACACAGCGGACAATCACTCGCCGGCCGCGTGATGCTGTCAACTGATCTGTCACTTGGCTGTCCACTAAATCTGCATATCACAGATGTCATGCACTTCCGGGGAGGGATTCACTAGGCCCACGGGTCCGTGTGGTTACATCAGACTAGAAATGGCACATAGGTACTTAGCTTACTTGGACAGTGGGTGAATTACTTGGACAAAAGGTGAACTACTTGGACAGCGGGTAAACTCGTAGTTAAGGACTCTCGTAGTATATATTTATATATATGTCGGTCTCTGTCTTGTAGACCTCAGTCGTTATCAGTAGAAGTGACGTCTGAGTTTCTATTGCTTTCTAGATGAAAACCAGAGTACATTTGACATCCTTGGATTCAGTTCGGTGTGCATTTGTCTTTCGCAGCGGCCAGCATTAGTCGGCTCTTCATACTTTCAAGCGAAAAGCACGTTGCTCTTCTAGGAAGAGATTTATCCTATTATCTCACGTCGCACATATTATTGTCGTTTAGAAATAATGCATGCTGCGACATGTATCTTGAAAACATCAAGAATAGATTTGGACCATTGGATGCACCTGGTGAAGCCTTGGCTTGACGGGGTCACTCGTTTGGTGTCAACTACCATGTCATCTTGTATGAGACGCATACGAATAATCTGCATTTGTGACAGCTTTGTACAAAGCTGATGGCCTCATAGCTTCCTTATGTCGCAAGCGGTTGATCATCACAGGAAACATCACAGGAAGCTTTGTACTGATCCTGCCAATGATCTTGATCCGATTGAATTAGAGGTTCTTGAATAGGCAGGCCCCCTGCCTGCATTTCATTCTGCCTTGTCAACATTTTCTGTCCTCTTTACACATACATGATACAACGATAAAGTTTAAAGTTTGGCAGGTAACCTTCCTGCACCACTCAACCTTATTGTTTCCCCATTGACGTATGGGCAATCCAATACCCATCGGACAGTCTTTGCAAACTCTGAAGGTTGGCCGAACCGCCTTGGATATATGATTCCATCATTCTCCAGACTCTTTCGTATTTTGCCTGGGAAATGCGCGGTCATGTTACTGTTGAAAACACCTGGAGCAATGGTAACGACACGGATGGAATGCCTAGCCAGATCGCGTGCCATGGGAAGAGTCATCGATCGAAGCGCACCCTTAGTTGCAGAGTAAGCGGTTTGGCCTGGTTGACCCTCGTACTACAATCGAAGGTCATCAATAGGTCAGCTCCAGTTAGGTCAAGAGTGAAGTTCCAAGTCTCACAGCAGCAGCACTCGATACGAAAATAACAATTCCCCTCTCCCCATCTGCACCTTCCTCCGGTTCAACCTTGACGAGATGCTTCAACACTAATCTTGTCAAGTTGAAGGATCCAGTCAAATTGACAGCTAGTGCAAAATCCCAAAGGTCCAGTGAATGGGGCTCTCCATGTGCATCAATGATCTTGGCAGCTGTACCAACACCGGCACAATTGATAACACCACCAAGACTAGCTTTTGTTTCGCGCGTCCATGCAACAGTCGATTTGACTGCGGCCTCAATTTGCGATACATTTGTGATGTCTGTTTTGAAGAATTTGAGATTTGGATGGTGAGCTATAGTGTTTGGAGGAGGAGAACGATCGACAACGAAGACGAAAGCTCGCTGAGAGAGTAAATCTTCGACCGTCGCGAGCCCAAGACCGGAAGAGCTGGTGAGCTGAAACGTCAATAACGATAGGAGATGTTGGAAGTTTCTGACCCTCCAGATATGACAAAAGTGCGCTTTGCGACTTTCATAAATGATGATTTGGCATTAAAGAGATGATTGGTGTTTGATCTTATTCACGTGGAAAGACACCCGAGTGTACTTACGTCATCAGGAAATCCTTGATTCGCCTGTTTGTTACAAGAGTCGATAATGTTCCGTCCTGCTCTGCGTTCTTCTGTGGGTGCTAAAGTCGTTGTCTCGATACAAATTTTGATTAGATCCCTCAGACTCGTCTTCTTCGCGGGACAGTGCCCTCCTCCTTTCTTGCTGGTCGATTAACTGTATACCGTTGCATTTCACAGCAAGTTCGCTCGCAAATCCAGGAAGCTATCGACTCAACACCTGTCGTACTGTTCATGAAAGGTACTCAAGACGTCCCCGCAATGCGGTTTTTCACGCGCCGCAGTGCAAGTCCTTGGAATTCAAGGTGTACCTGCAGAGAAACTTCGGACATACAACGTACTTGCAGACGAGGAACTGCGACAGGGCATCAAGGAGTTTTCGTACGTCTTGAATTGACTTATTTCGTCGCAAGTCTGATGCCTTTGTCTATCCAGAGAGTGGCCAACCATTCCTCAAATCTATGTAAACGGTGAATTTGTCGGTGGATGTGATATTCTCATTTCGAGTGAGTGGTGATCCGTCATGTGGGCCTGATAAAATTGTTGACTGCTACTAGTGCACCAATCTGGTGAACTTGAGACCTTATTGGAGAACAACGGCGTTATCCCAAAGGTCCCTGAACCGCTGGTAACAGACGATACCACCCCACCCTCATGATACTTGTTCATCTCTCCACTCCACCCAAATTTAATCCAATATACATGGAAGGGACAAAACTAACGCATTTTCCCAACTCTTCCTATGCTCACATTCCCGCTTTAAGTGGAGTGTCATCCATTTAATGATATCCAGACTTACTCGAATTACCGAATAAGCCAGAAAGTTTATATAAATTCAATGGTTCCATCTGAATCGATCTTCCCTCTTTTCACTGTCTCCCCTCTAGCCTTCAAAATGTCCTCAATTGTACGCAGATTGCCCTCTGTAGATTCCTTGAACCAGTCGAGGTGATCCGCAATGAGATGCCTACGTAGTGAAGATTAGCACGTATTGTGCACAATTTAAGTATACACACCGGTTCTTACAGCCCGGACACTGCACGAGGACGATTCCCTCCTCGTACGAGTGTTTGGTAAATTGATGCGTTGATCTTTCACCACACCCTTCAACTGTGCAAGTAAAAGTTATTGAAAGCTTCGGTTCAATTTTACCCAGTATCTGTTTGAACACAGTGTGTCCCTCTGCTTCCTGAATTGTTCCTTTTTCAGTACTTACAGAGGAGCTGGTTGCATCTGATGCAGCAGTGGAATATCGTGAGCGAGATATATGTGCAGCTACACTGGGACGGAAGTAGAGCCGAACTCTGAGTGACGAAGGAAGGATAGGACTAGGTATAACAAGACTACGGAGTGGCGGTGGGAGGCCTGTGTTTCGAAAGAGTTTACAAGGCAGCATGATAGTGGACGAAAGGAGACAAATTTGTTTGTGGCAGCCAAATATACTCAGCCACAAGATGTAGATCTCTATAACCACATCAAGCAATCCTTCCAAAAATATTGCAGAGGGATAGGACATAAGAGTACATTGTAAAAGAACACAAGCGGAAAGTGATATCGAAGTGTATGGGGGATTGACTGTCCACTATACGACTCCTGGACTTGTTTTTTCAATCTCGGAGAGAAAAGAACCAAGTTCCTGTTCTACTATCAGAAACGGACAGGGGCTACAACATGGATGAGCGTACTTTGTTATTTGGCTCGTAGCTGAGGCCAAGCTTGACTGCATCAATCGCTTCCTTGGGTCTGGCCAGGCCAAGCAAGGCTTTGGCTTTACGGTAGTGCCCCT
This sequence comes from Leucocoprinus sp. KB1807203, assembly GCA_019327925.1. NCBI lineage: Eukaryota > Fungi > Basidiomycota > Agaricomycetes > Agaricales > Agaricaceae > Leucocoprinus > Leucocoprinus sp. KB1807203. Next base: position 54,097 of record JAHTMQ010000215.1, read on the forward strand.
TTGGCCAGTTTCTTCGGACAGCAATCACAGTTTCTGCATCTGCAAGAGCAGACACATAGTCTTTAGCATCAAAATATGCAGCAGAACGGTTGGACACTGTTGTGGACAGTTCTTCGCGCATGAACTGATTGGCTTCCCAGGACGGCCGTTGTGTTGCGAGTGTGGCAGCTTTTGAGTAACATTGGATGGCCTGTTGCATTTTACCACTTTTGAATAGAGACTGCATTGAAATCAATACATAAGAAATGATTGCAACAGATAGGACTGACGTTTCCCTCATCCTTGGCAGCAGTGACTAATTGTGTTAGTTTCTGAGAGACGACATTGCTGGGTGGTGGGCAAGCGAGATTAGGATTGATAGCAAGTAGCCGAGTAAGTCGGTTGGTAACATCAAAATCCAAATTACAATTGTCGCATTTCTCTAGTTTATGTGGTTCACATACTGCACTTACGCCGTCGGTGCCAAGTGCAAGGGGCACTGGATGGAAATCCTGGTCAATGAGGGCTAGCAGGGCAGGATCTGGGGAGGGCATTATGGCCTGCTGAGGCTGCTGAGGGCCATGAGAGTGGGAAGACTCGCCCGGTGCATGCGAATGTGAGTGCGACATAATCAATAGCCAGACTATTTACTTGGCCACGTCAAATTCTATTCAACACCATGTGACTGTGCGACTCTTCCCCTTTGTCAGCACAACTTGAGTGAATTTTTCGGTAATCCATCTATCCTCCAACTCTCATCATCTTTCTGATCTTCTCTATACTCGCATTCTAGAATGACAAATGGTCTTGTAAATGAAACTTCGACCCTTGAGAGCAAATTCTGTAAGTCTCTCATTCTCTCGCAAGCACTGTCCCACTTATCCTAGATTTTTAGCAAATCTCGGTCTCGCCAAGTCTGCCTATGTCCCACCACATCTTAGGGCGCAGCGGGCTGCCTCCTCTCCTGTAGCTACACACAGGTATGTACGACTCTTTCTGACTTCTTCCACTTTTTGGTGTTGAGCCACTGCTCCTTCGCAGAAGCGACTGGGATAATTCCCGTCCCACTACCCCTTCCAACTCTTATCGCAATAGTGGCAATTCTGCTTTGGAGTCCAGAAGCAACAACAACAGGAGTAGTTTCTTCTCCCGGGACAACAGCCGAACTGGTGGCGGTGGCTGGTCCGGTCCCCATTCTAATGCTTCTTCTCGTGACCCCTCGGGCACAACGTTCGGCTATGGTGTCTGGAAAGATGGCAAGCATCATGTTGGATCTCGCAATATGCGCATGGAGAAAGAGCTTTTTGGTGATACTAGTGACCCCACGAAGCAACACACCGGCATCAATTTTGAGAAGTATGACGATATTCCTGTCGAGGCTACTGGTGCAGATGTCCCAGAGCCTGTCCTCTCCTTCACCAGCCCACCCCTGGACCCCGTTTTATTGGAGAATATAGGGTATGCTATGTATGCTACACCCACTCCCGTTCAAAAGTACTCCATTCCCATTGTTGCCAATGGACGAGATTTGATGGCATGCGCCCAGGTAATATAACACTGTATTATATAATGAGAGTGACCAACTGGCTGATACATCCTCCTCTAGACCGGTTCCGGTAAAACAGCTGGCTTTTTGTTCCCTATCCTTTCTGCCTCCTTTTCAAATGGTCCCCTCGCACCTTCACCAGACGCCGTTGCAAATTATGGTCGCGGCCGCAAGGCATACCCTACTGCCCTTATCTTAGCCCCTACCCGCGAGCTTGTGTCGCAAATTCACGATGAGGCTCGAAAATTCGCATACCGATCCTGGGTTCGTCCCGCCGTTGTTTACGGAGGTGCTGATATTAATCAGCAACTGCGTCAAATCGAGCGAGGCTGTGACCTTCTCAGTGCCACTCCTGGTCGCCTTGTCGATCTCATTGAACGAGGACGTATCAGCTTGAGTAATGTCAAATATCTGGTTTTGGACGAGGCTGATCGCATGCTTGACATGGGGTTTGAACCTCAAATTCGACGCATTGTTCAGGGCGAGGATATGCCTGGAGTTCATGAACGCCAGACCCTCATGTTCAGTGCCACGTTCCCCCGTGACATTCAGATTCTTGCCAAGGATTTTCTGAAAGACTACATCTTCCTCTCTGTTGGTCGTGTGGGTAGTACCTCAGAAAATATTACCCAGAACATCGAGTACGTCGAGGACAATGACAAACGAAGTGTTCTTCTCGATATCCTTGCATCACAGCCTAAGGAGGAGCTAGGCCTTACCTTGATCTTTGTTGAAACTAAACGCATGGCTGATATGCTCAGTGACTTCTTGATGGCCCAGAACTTCCATGCGACGTCTATACACGGTGACCGCAGTCAACGTGAGCGTGAAATGGCGCTACAGACCTTCCGGACTGGTAGGACCCCCATCCTTGTTGCTACGGCTGTTGCCGCACGTGGTCTTGATATCCCCAATGTCACACACGTTATCAATTACGATTTGCCATCCGACATTGATGATTATGTTCATCGCATCGGTCGTACCGGTCGTGCCGGCAACACCGGTAACAGCACTGCCTTTTTCAACAGAAATAATAAGAACATTGCTCGTGATTTGTTTGAGCTTCTTCGCGAAGCCAATCAGACAATTCCTACATGGTTCGAGACCTTCCTCACTGATGCCACCTACGGGAACAATGGATATCGTGGTGGCCGAGGCCGTGGCGGCGGCAGAGGAGGTCGAGGCAATGGCAATCGGGATTATCGTTATGGCGGAGGAGGTGGAGGTGGAGGTGGAGGAGGTTATAGCAGTGGAGGCTACGGCGGAGGGTATAGTGGTCCGGCAAGGTATGGAGGTGGCGGGCCTCCGAGTGGAGGTTATGGTGGCGGAGGCTACGGCGGGGGTTATGGTGGTGGTGGCGGAGGCTGGTGGTGAACATTTCTTTGTCAGTGGATTTGCTGTCCATCACCGCCGTCACTTACATGAACAAAACACAAGAAAAAAATTTCTTTCTTCCTTCGGTTTCTGGATTTGCTTCATCAGTTTGAACAATCGCCATCTTGGCTTGACTATATGGTCACTCTCGTCGCCAGTATGTAACATCGACCCATACTTCTTTTCTGACATACACACATCATATGCACGCACACTATACGCCTAATAATGCAATTCCTTAGATTCAGGTTTCATCGTTTCTCTCCGGTTTGCTCGCATGGAATGGGTTTTATTGTTGCCGATTATCTCTCCTCTGTTGAAATTACGGACGTTGGGATCGCAACGCTGTTGAAGTTTGTGTATGATGAAAATACCCCTTCCTATCCAATTTCACCGCTTTATGGTTGTAACTCTTGGTTGCAACTTTTGACGATTCGGCGTAACTCTTCTTTATATCCTCGGTTTGGTTCGACACGAACTGTTCGATTTGGACTTGGGGCGCAATTCATCTCTCCACCTGTATATTACGGACAACCTCACCGTACACGCCGGTACATGGTCATTAATCTTGCATCGCATCCTCTCCCATCGCATTTGCATTGCATTTTTATTGCTTTCTCGTCATCTCAAACTCTCGCGATCCACTTGCCTTTTTTCATCATACACATTGAACGGTTTGTTATATTATATCGGTCATGCAATGAAGTTGATAGATGCGGGCACACTTTTCTATCTACCTTTTTCTCCCTCTTCACGCTTTGTCTCTTCTTTCTCCGTGCTGTCTTATGCTCTTTTTTAAATCCTCTTTCCTTTATGTTGTGTGTTAGCTTTTTGGGTTTTCTTAGATACTTGTTGGACGAGACTTGATCCTTCTATAAATCATCTTATGTTCCAATCACCGTTTGAAGTCAGCTGATGGCTTGGAAGTACATGTTTGAAGAAATCTCATCATTTGTTTGTCAGTCTTCAGTGACAGTGAATATCATCTGTGTATCTCTTCAGCTCAGAATGTAGGGTCTTCATCCTGAAAGTCTGTGCTATTGATATTAAGATTTGAAAACTCAGAGAAATAGTTGCTAGAGGAAATTCGTCATATGTCTAAATTTGAGGAGCCTAGAGATATTCTGTATCTTTTCAGATCCCCTAATAGGTACAGGTGAAATCCAAAAAGTTCTGTATAAATAGTTGTCAGTCATCATAATTACTTCTGTATACAATCCCTGGACAAACATGATGATGGCAAGTACCGAACTGGGAAATCTAGCACCACCGAGTTTAAGAGTGTCCTTTATTCAGTGCTTCTTCTCGGCCAGCGTGGAACATCTTGTATCGCATTAGAAGACACAGGAAAACTAAGAATTGACCGGTACGCCCGCCGATATCAGGACAATGCCTAGTTCTGTGTAAGTCCCTTTTTTGGTATGATTCTCTTTCACTCAATCGAAACTGAATTCTGGGTAGCCATTCAACGGGGTCACAGATACCTAGATTACCAGAGCCTGTCGTGCTTGCCTGGACTCCAGACTATGGCGATGGGGACGTTGCCTATATCGCGAGACCTCCTGGTCCATCCGCGTCCTCTGCGGTCGGTACAACTACGCTACCGATGGAAACAGTCAGAGAAGAGCAATCACCCCCGCATCCATCTCCCACATCCATCCTCAGTCGACGAAATGAGCGATCATGAGGACCATTGGACGTCAGTAGTATCATCGGCACACGCTACCATTGGTGAAGGTCCAGTATCAGTGTCAGAAGAAAATGCTCCTAGTACCTTACAAGAAGAGAGACCACCAGAGTGCGTGATCTCTTGTGATGAAGTTCGGGTGACAATCTCATTATACAATATACGCAGTTATGTCGAAGCTTTACTACCCACCACTCCAGTGGATTATTCATTTCGCCTCGTCGAAGAGGATCCGAACTCTATGGTAGTCGTCCCACCCACGGATGTAACAGATACACGACCGCTTTACCACATCCGCGTTGTTCACGATTTATTTGATCCGAGTTTCTTTGTGACCTCGATCCGAAAAGGAAGTGACGACGGCCACTTTGTAGGTGATTTCAGGTGAGTTGGATATCTAGCAGTTTTGTAATTGGCTATATGTCTTACCTTGCATCTCAGGACGAGGGCAGACTGTTCGGCATTGGAAGAAACCGTTTATTTCAACAGATCCGAGGATCATATTTTCAAGAAACTGGTTCCTGGTACAAAAAGAGACGAGGTTTGTATTGGTAGCAGTCGTTGCTTTTTGCTGAGGTATACTATTTGAATAGTTTCAATGGAAGCTGCAACATGCTGATGGGGGATTGCTGCAATGGAAGTGGGGAAAATGGTGGACTGTAAATCCTACTTTTCTTGGCTCCTTGCTACTCACCCTCAGCTATCTAGTGTCGCTATGTTCCTGAACAGATGATCTCAAAAGGCAAAAACCATAACATTGTTGCTCAGTTCTACCCTGCAAGAATGCGATCGCCTACAAATTCTCAGAGGTTCACTCGAATGACCATGGAACCCTTGGGGAAAAAGTACTTCGACGAAATACTGCTCTCGGTGCTAATCCTGGAGAGGAAGAGGAAGAAAATTATAACACACAGGAGTTAATAGAGAGGGAGAACTTGTAATGATCTAGTGATACAGACGTTTGGAAATGATTGTCATTGATGAATGACCAGTGAATCTGGTGTTTTCAGGCCTGGATCGATATCCCGAGCGGATGACACGTGAACTGATAGCTCTTGTGCCATTTTTTTCACGATATGCGATACCAACCCTTCAAACATCACCCTGTCATCACCAAGAACCCAATTCGACTCTAGTATAACCCGTGCAGGCACTTGGGTGCTGTCAATAAGCCACTGCATTCTACACATCAAGGCGGTGCTTGATTGCGGTGTGGTCAAACCGTAGCGTTCCTTAGACTGTGAACGAACCGGGTTTCGACGAGCTCTGCGAGACCAAGTATTTGTGTCCGCTTGGACTAAAACTGGATCTAGGTGGAGCATAGTTGAGGACACTTCTTCAAGAGCTAGCGGACATTCACGTGCGACTACACAGGCCAGACTGCAGATTCTAAGCAACGCAGCTTGCAGATTTTTGGCATTAATTGAACTTGAAGACAACTTAAATTGGCCAATGAGGGTATTCCTTGGCGGTTGTAGAAAATGCAAGGCATTAGTCGAGTTAACTGAAAGACGCCCAAATGACTGATGAAAGCAAGATGAATTTAAGAAGTTGTGTTCTTGAGATGCTCTTACATCAGGAATATGTTCCTTCGTGAAAGACCAAGCTATCCCCCAACGTCGAGTTTGACCCTGGACAAACTCTGTCATCGCGTATGTCCGAACCTGACAAAAGAACTAAGCCGTGTTCACGAGGATCCACAATCTACTCACAGAGCGTTTACGGAGCAAAGTGACAATCTCGGAGATTGTGGACATTTTACCCATCATTGAAGTGAACCATCTTACTATTTTTGAGCCTTGATGAGACTGTTAACAGACAAAATGTATATCACCTGCATTTTCCTCTGTGACGTTCGCTTTCATCGACCATTTGACCGATAAATGCAGCCTCTCCACCTGGCAGATAAATCATTTCAGTATCTGCACCTGTGCATACCTGGAACGTCGGCTCGAATCAATATCTGGACAACTGACTCCAAAGAACATACACTACTAGGAGGAGCTTCCTTGGATTCTGCTAAGCGAGTGATTTCGGTTCTACTGGCATAGAACGGGGGATTGCACATGATAAAATCAAACCTGACAGATTACTATTAGCCTGTCAGCTGGAAATTCTGCACAATATACCTACGGCTGCCCTGAGTGACCCTCGAGAGGAAAAAGGATTGGTCCATCTGGGGAAGCTCGCATGAGTCTGATTCGATCCTCGAGCTTGTTTATCTGAATATTGTGTTCTGCACATTTCAAAGACTCGTTATCAATCTCTAAGCAATAAGTATGAATGAGTGTGGAATAGTAAGTTTATTTCACCTGTTGCGATAAAATTCCAAGATGGCTCCATTTTGCATGCTAGGAGAGGATAAATGGCAGAAGCGCCTGTCCCGCTGCAACACAAGAACAACAGATTAGCCTCATACACACCGCGAAAGTACAGGACATACATGTCAATCCCGTGAGTTGTGCGTGCATCTTCCTGTAAGACAAAGTCATGAAATCTCATGATGTCTTGGATCCAAAGGACATAGTTAAGCCTGTAAAGCCAATCAACTACACGCTGGTTATATCGAGATAGTTGGCTGACCTATTTGGTACCTAGTGGCTGATGAGCCTTGGCGGTCACAACCGAAGTAATGATTACGCACAGGTGGACATAGCCGATCTTGTGGTAGAGTCAACCGTAATCCAAAGTCACGATGTAGAAGAGCCTGTGTCAAACATCTACACTATATAAAAGGCACGATCAGGCATGTTGCTTCACATCGAGTGATTTTATACCTCTGTGCTTCTGCATCTCGAAAGTCGATTGGTTGGCCAGACTTGACACTGATTGGGAAGAACATCAAAGTTGAAGTGAGTCAAATAGTGTGTAGCTTACTGTTCAAGTAAAGGTGGATAAGTTTGCGCGAGTTCCTCAAACTGTATTTGCTTCGAGTAGATGTTTCGTCTGTGCATTTGCAAGTGATGGTGGAAGAAGACTGTTTAAATCAATAAATACAAACTTACTCTGTTCTCGGGATCATATATCTACTAGTACTGGGCGACGTCACCAGACATGACAGGACCTACCAATGCCGTAGCCAGTCCAATCGCTGACTCTATCATACAACCAGCTTGAGACGACAAACTTATCTAGTAATTCTCTGAAATATTCCAACTCAAAGTGAGAGATCACTACTCAGTACATAATCACTATCAAGTACAAAATATTTCATGAGATTTATGCCATAATTTACCCTATTCCCTGACTCCTAGACCAAGTGACAACAATAAATTCTCATCTTCTTTACACTCCTTTGGATCTCTAAACACCCTCAGTTTCACGCAACCTGGTATCTGCGTTCGAACTCTATACACACGTGCCTGCAGATCTTGTTTCTTTTTCTCACCCTCCGACATCTTACCGATACTCCCACTACTCCCAATTGAACTTCCACTACTACTCCAAGTGCTCTCGATTTCATGCCCACTATCCATTTCACTAAATCCAACGCCAAGAAGATCAAAGCTCTGTCTCCTGTTTCCGGAAAACGAGGTGAAGCAGATGCTAGGCTCAGGTCTGTAGTATCTCGAAGATGCAGAGGGCAAAGCAATGGGGGACGATGATGGCAATTTCGAGGTTGAAGATCCATGTCGACGTGATGGATCACGCGAAGTAGAAGGTATGGTCAGACCATGGGTGTGTACACCGAGCGGAGTAACAGCAACTGGTGGTTCCGTGATGTATGCAGCAGTAGGCTCAGAGATAATTGGGGTAGATGTCAGTGACGTTGAAAAAATCAAATGTGATAGGGAGGGAACGGAAGAAGATATTGTGGGATCGGGTGTTGGTGAAGAGAACGTGAAAGTAGGAAGCGATTGTGGTTGAGGTGTATCGGTAAACTCCTCATCCAAAAGTTTCTCTCGCAATGGCCCATCTGGCAATCGATCTGACACACTCGCCCGCATGGAGGCAAACGTATCTGAGAATGCGCGCTTTGCTTTTCCAAACCGGAGAGTGGTAGGCTCATTTCGACCGGCTGCTGTTGGTAGATTCGACGTGGTGGGAAGCATACCGTTCCCGTTGCAAGTTCTATTATGCATATTGGCTCCAACTACACTCGAACCTGTTGGATCATGGATGGGGTCGTAGAGTGATTCTTCAGCGTCACGGATAAAGATAGCGATGATTTGTTTTGGCCTCTCTTTTGCAAGTCTGGGTGTACCGTACATTTATAAAACAGTAAAAAACTAAAGGAAACAAACTCACTCAGCATACAGCTCTAGGTCCTGTTCCCCAGAATCACCGATCAAGATAAATTTCGAACAAGGTAATGAATCCAAAACATCAACCACTCCTGCCCGTTTACGCGCAGCCGGGTTGGAGAGAAGACCACTGAAGAAGGATCTTCCTGCATATGATTTGAGTTTGATTGAGCCTAACGTAATTTAAGAAGGATTTTAGGAATTTTCCAAAGAGACGAACCGCGTGGTAATCCTGAGATACTAAAAAACTCGTGGAGAAGAGAAAGATATTCAAATGGTCCATTACTCTATGCAACCATGAGCCTATTGCATGCACCCTTCGGGAGAAAATTTTTACCACATAATGGAACCGAACTCCTTTATTCCACATGTTTGTATACCATTCTCCCATTCCTGGAATTATTCCGTCCTTCAACTCTTTGACAAAGACATTGTGAAATGCAATTCTTGCTCCTTCCGTCACCCCCGAGTACTTGATGGTATCGTCAATGTCAGAAATGACACGTATTGGAGTGTGTGTAATTGGTGTGGTGATATGGGTATGGGCTGTACGTGTCGGCATCAAAAAACGGGATAGAGCGGACTGCGGAGGAGACAGGGAGGCCAGTGCAGGGAGAGCTGTGAAGATATTGTGCAAGTGCGGATAGTGATGCGAGTGGGAATGCCAGTGAGGATGTGAAAAATTGTTCTGCAATTGGGGCTGGGATGGTGAAGAAGTATCGTGTGATAAGGTAGATGATGACGCAAAGGAGCTCGGTGGTGGTGGTGGTGGTGGTGGTGGTGGTAGAAGCTCTGCCACTATCGTTAAATCAAACTCCTCGTGTGAATCGCAAAAGGCAATATCAACGCCACTAGGATGTCGCCGTAGGTCTTCCCAGCTGATACAGAATTTTGCGCCAAAACTCCCATCAACACTTGTTTCAACATCCTGGGAGGCAAGCGGCCTATGCTCAGGCACATAGGTCTCAGAATCACTCATCGAAGAAGAGCGTGAAGAAGCGAAGAGGTGTAGTCGGACAGTGCGACAAGGGAGAATTGAGGACCAAAATAGTCGTAGTCTAGACTCGAGATTATAGTGTAACTTGTGGATAACATCGGCAGGGGTATCAACTTGTTTCGGAAGACCCACCGAGGGAGAATGAGAAGTTGCAATAAAGGTGTCAGAGCCGGCCTGATCCTGAGTTTCGGAATCGTCGAGGCCCAAAGACTGGAATTGCTGATCGAGAATTCCAAATTCTTCCGGCACCCTTGGGATATCTACCTCATTGGCGTTGGGTGACTCTTCCATTGAGACGATATTAGCTTGTGGATGTTGATCTATGATCCTAGGTAGTGCAGCAAAACCTGGATCCCATTGCTTGAGAAATAAATCAATCAATGAAACAAGGTACATACTCTTAGCCAAACGTAGACAGGCACGTTGAGACCGAGTAGCTGGCTCTTTGGGCCGACGACTGACTGCATATCCAGATACAAATACATCTATTGCGAATGGAACTGGTGAGCCACCGGAGTAGGTTGGGGATAATCCTCCGTTCACAGCATATCGCCTGGCAGCCCAACCCGGAAATAGAGTGAGGACTTCATCAACTGAGTCGTCCTGAACTCTTTTTCCACGAAGTTTTCGGGTAGCCCAGGCGCGCCAGGACTGTCTTCGCTCGTCAGTTGCACCCACAGCATTCGCTGCACGGGAGATGGGTCCTGCTAGGCGGGTTGGGGGGACTGAGTAGTTTATGAGTCCTTTTAGAGTCAAGAACTTTGACGAGGCAGAATAAAATTGTTTCCAGGAGGATGAGGATGGAGGCATGTCAGCTGTGGACATGGTCCAGCAGGTGGCGAACAGTCAGTCCATCTAGTTATAAAAAGAATAATTTGTTTAATTTGTTTTCTGCGCCCCAGTCACGTGTTTCCTGAATAGGACCGTGAAGCCCTTCAATAATTTATACATCGGTGCTTGTACACGGCCTCCTCGTAGACTACATGCAATTTCTCTAGTATATACTCAAAACAGAAAAGTAAAGCTTAAAGTTGTTGTAAATGATGGTGTTCATGTACTTTGTCTCCAAACATCATTTTTTGATTTTCTGATGAGTGTTCTAATTCATCAGGTGCTTAGTAAGTACATAGTTGTGCCACATAGTAGAACCTCGAAACCTCAGTTCCACACTTACAGGGACTGAGAGTCTCATCTTTACAGCAGCATGAGTAAGATGTAAATATACTAACCTCAGTCCCTTGATTCTCTCAGGAACCAAGCTTCTTTCTTCTTCCTGTTTTTAGTCCAAAACTCTCATTCTTCCCAATCTTACTCATACTTCTTCTTGATCTCACCTGCTTAATAGAGCCAGCCACTCTAGGTAGGATGAATCATTGTTTCTCAATTGTCTTTCTTCTCATCAATAGGGCCCACTAGGGGTGGGGGATACCCCCGGGGTAAGGGTAAGGGTAAGGGTAAGGGTGAGGTAAGAGTAGCAAAAGTCTACCCTTGGTCAAGAGTAGGGGTAAGGGTAGTCACTGACTTACCCTAGGGTCACCCTTGGTGGGCCCTACTCATCAATCACATCTGAAACAACTATTTCAGTAAATGTGTCAATCTTTATAACAGATATTACTTTACCAAGAATTGTAAAGGAAAAAAAGTTACCAGTATATAAAAGCAAAAGAAAAGGACTTTAGTACATGGAGCTTAGTGATAATGGTCTTTGTCTTAAAGATCAAGTTAATCACTTAGAACACAGTCCCAAATCCATTAGCAAAAAAAAATAAAGAGAAAAGTGAAAGATACAATCCAGTGGTAATTATAGAATAGTTATTGACTCAGAACTCAATCTATAAGTAATGTAACAGTTTGTTTGTGATTTGGTCAGAGATAATATAGAAGTATTTTGTACTGGTGACAACACTAATACTAATAATGTCTATTAATATTGTCAATGAAAAAAAAAGGAATTGAGAATTGAAAAAGAGACCAAAGCAATAGGAAAAAAGGCTATTGACAGAAGAAAGTAGTGGGTAACTGTCAGGTAGATGGGGATAGCAGCATGGGAAGACTAGAAATATACTGTGAATTACTATGAATAAACTATGAGTATGCACTCTAGGTTCTGGAAGATGATACAATGAGTGAAGTTGAAGAGTGGAACATGCTACTAGATAAAATGAAAGATGTTGCTCTCTAGTCCCATGGTTTTACAGCTGGTCTGGAGAGAACATAGTAATGACATAGAAGTAGTATAGCAACTTAGCCTAAGATAACTTAATCATACTTCAAGTCTGAGTTGATAAGGAGAACTCAATAGAGTTCCCTGTTATCAATAGGCAGTGAATGCTCTTAGTGATCACCCTAGGTGGATATTCAAGAAGAACTCGATAGAGTTCTTCATTGGATTGCAGCCCTACTTATACTACTACTACAGTAGCTGTACCCTAAAGCCCCACAATCACATGCTCTTTCCAGAATGTTCTATGATCACCTGACCTTGTCACGTGATTTGACTTACTGTCTCCACCCTATTTATATCCTTACTCCATTGTATGCTTGTAGGGTTTTGGATTCAGTGTTCGAATGTATGGGAAACCTTTTCCTGTTTTGGGCTCTCATAACATGGCCCCCTCTTCAAGTTTCCTCATCCCGAGGAATTTTTCCATCGATACCAATTTTCATCCCATCTCTTTTCCCATTCTCTTTTGTATCTTCTTCTCCCCCAACCATATAGTAGTTTTGCTGTGAATTCCCTAGGTAATTCCCGGCTGAACTTCTTTTCTTCTTCTTCTTGCTCCTGTCGTCTTAGTTCTTCAACCTCTTCCCCATACTCCCTCTCAAACTCTTCTACTAGTTCCTTTGCATTTTCCAAGTTTTCCCTACTTTCCCAGGTATCTTCTTCCGCCATGTAGCCTTTCCACCTTACCAGGAATTTCTCTTTTCCTCTAACCATCCTTTTGTTTAAGATTTTCTCCACCTCGAATTCCTCTTCTCCTTCAATGATGACTGGATTTGGGGGTATCTTTTTCTGTCCCTTTATCTGTGATTTGTAGAGTCGTACTCTACTTACATTGACTACAGGATGTATTTTGATAGAATTAGGCAGCTCTAATTCTATTGCATTGCTTGAGACGATTCCCTTCACTTTGTAGAGGCCCACAAAGCGTTCTGTCAGCTTTTCTGACCTTCTTCCCTTCATCTGCCATTTTAGATCCTTTGTACTTAGCAGCACTAAGTCCCCCACTTTGTACTCCTCTCTCTTTCCTCGTCTCCTGTCTCCAAACCTTTTCATTTCCTCCTGTGCTTTTCCTAATGCTGCTTTGGCTTCTTTCTGGATTTTCTTCATTTTTTCTACAAATTTTCCTACTGCTTTGTACTTCCCCATTCTTCTTCCCTCGAATCCCATCCTCGGGTTTTGGCCATAGTTTGCCTTGAATGGCAATGTTTTTGTAGACGCGTAGATTTTGTTATTATATACAAACTCCACCGTCCCTAACCAATCCGGCCACTGCTCTTGTCTATGATCGATGAAGACTCTTAGATATTGCTCCAACTCCTGGTTTATCCTCTCTGTCTGCCCATCTGTTTGAGGGTGATAGGCTGTTGAGAGTTTTGTCTGGATTCCCAGCAAGTTATTCAGCTCCTTTATCATCCCCACTGCAAATTGCACTCCCCTGTCTGATATAATGCTTTCTGGAAGTCCATGCAATTTCCATACGTGGTCCTGAAACAGCTTTGCGAGTCCTTCTGCTGACGTCTTTTCTGTTGTTGCTATAAAATATGCCATTTTGCTAAAACGGTTGCATACTACTAGGATTGCATCGTATCCCTGGGCCAGTGGCAGTTTGGTGATAAAGTCTGCCGATATATGGCTCCATGGTTTTTCTGGGATTGCATTGGGCATTAGTTTTCCCACTGGTGCTTTGCTTTGATTCTTGTATCTTTGACATGCATTACATCCATCCACATATCTTCCCACCTCCTTCATTACTCCTGGCCACCAGTAGTTCCTGACAATCAATTCTGCTGTCTTCCACCTCCCCCCATGCCCTCCTACTGGAGTGTCGTGGTGTAGTTGTATTATTTCTCTCCTGAGGTCTCCTTCTGGCACGTATATTCTTCCTTCTTTTAGTACTATTCCGTTCTCGATTTCCCATTCTTCATCTTTCAGTGCTTTTATTCCCACCCTTTTTAACTCTTTTACTGCTTTTACTATCTCCTCATCCCCTTCCTGTGCCCTTTTGATCCTTTCTCTTAGGTTTTCTTCCTCCATCAACATTTCTACCCCCCTAATCCATTCTGGTTTTATCAGTTTCTGGTCTTCATTGTCCCTTTCCACCCCCTCTTGCCAGTCTGGTCTTCTGCTTAATCCATCTGCTTTTTCCTGGAATGTGTTTTAACATGAAATTAAATCGCGATAGGTATAGGGCCCATCTTGCTTGTCTGCGGTTTAACTTTTGACTCATCATAAAATACTGGAGGTTTTTATGGTCTGTCCATATTTCAAATTCGAGTTTTGCTCCCTCTAAGTAGTGCCTCCATGCTTCTAGGCACCTTATCACTGCCAGCATCTCTTTATTGTGAATTTCGTAGTTTCGCTCTGTAGTATTTAGTGATTTAGAGATGAAGGCCACTGGCCTCTACTTTCCATCTTCACACTTTGTCAACAACACTCCCCCTGTCACATAGTCTGAAGCATCTGCTTCCACTCTCATTTCCTTATCAATGTCTGGGATGGCCAGAACAGGCTCTGTGGTAAACCCGGCTTTAAGTTTTTCAAATGCTTCCTCCTGTTCCTCTTCCCACTTCCATTTTTGTTCCTTCCTGACTAGCATGTATAGTGGTGCCGCTATCCTAGCAAAGTCCTTTATGAACCTTCTGTAGTAATTGGCGAGGCCTAGGAATTTTTGTACTTCTTTGATGCTTCTAGGTGCTGGCCAGTTCAGGACTCCTTCCACTTTCTCTTTTTGCATCTCCACTCCTTTTGGACCGGTTACTACTCCCAGGAACTCTACTTCTCTTACTTTCCATTTGCATTTCTCTGGTTTCACAAACAGGTTGTTCTCTTCCAATCTCCTTAGTACTTCCTCCACTAACTCATCATATCTCTCTTCCATTTCTGTGGCTACTAAAATGTCGTCGATGAAGGTTGCTGTGTCCCCTTAGTTTATGAGGTCCCTGAACAGGTCATTCATCATTGCTTGGAAGGTGGCGGGGGAGTTTGTTAACCCAAAGTACATGACCATAGGTTCATACGCTCCAATGTGTGTCGTGAATGCTGCCTTCCATTCGTCTCCTTCCTTGATTCTGACATTATTGTACCCCCATCTCAAATCCAACTTTGTAAACACCTTTCTCTTTCCTACTCCATCCAATATGTCTGCAATGAGGGGTAAAGGATACCCATTTTTTATCATCCACTGGTTTATGTGTCGATAGTCTTGTACCATTCTCCGTGTACCATCCTTTTTCACTACAAAGTATACTGGTGATGTCTGTGGTGACTTGGAGGGTCAAATGTATCCCTTCCTCAACTGGTCTTCTACAAATGTCTGTACCTCTTCTCTTTCCTCTCTCGATAGTGAGTATACTTTCCCCTTTCTTGGCATAAATCCCTCCTTTAATTCTATGGTATGGTCCCAGATCTTTCGTACCGGCATCCTTTCTGACTCCTTTTTTCCAAATACTTTCTTCCACTTCCAAAATCTCCTGGGCACCAGCCTTTTTAACACTTCTTCATCCCCATCCCTTTTCGTCTTTCTTACTTTCTTCTCCTTCACTTCTTGCTTTCTTCTTCCACATATAGGTGGGCAATGCATCATCTTCACTTCTCCTTTCTCCCAGTCTATTTCAGGATTGTGGGCTATTAGCCATGACATTCCCAGTATTACCTCTGTCTTTCCTAGGTTGCACACATCCATTCTGGCTCTTTCCATATGTCCTTTAAAGAACATATTGCACTCAATCTGGTGTGTTATAGCCCCCCCCACATTTGCCGTTCCATCTACATTCCTAACTAGGAGGGGTTTTTTCAACTTCTCCATTTTGAACCCCTTTTCCTTTGCAAAGGTCGTGTCCATAAACAGACCTGTTGCCCCACTATCTAACAATGCCTTTACTGCTATTCCTTCATGACTTTCTAACTTCTCTAGCCCTACTTTCAACCAGACTTCCCTTAATGGTCGTAGTGTGCATCGTATGTCTCTTGTTCTCTCAGTTGTATTGATGGAGTTTGATTTATTGCTCAATTTTTCCAGGTGCAATACACTGTATATATTATTGGAGGCCAGCTGAGAGCTCACTGTCCTCCATTTTCTTTTGTCGACTCCTGCGGCGTTTCTACTACTCTTCCCCTATGTCTTTCCCAGCAGTTTTTGGCCATATGGCCCTACTTTCCACACACATAGCACGTCCTGTCTCCTCCTCTTCCTCTATCCACATCCATTGCATTGGGGTCTCTCCTTGGACCCATTTGAGCTCCTCCTCTATTAGGCATATTTCCTCCTCCTCCTCCTCTGTACTCTCCTCCTGTTCTCCATGTTATCTGTCCCCCTCCTCCCCCATATGATCCTCCCCAATACTCTCTTCTCTGCCCTGCTCTGTCTCTGGTTTCTATCCAGTCTTACTGCCCTTTCTTGCCACTCTCCAATGGTAGTTGGCAGTTCCTCTGCTCCCCCCTGCACGTATGACAATACCCAGACCACCTGGGTTACTGCTGCTTCCTCTGTCATCTTCATCCTAATGTATAGGCGAGCCACATTGACGAACGTGCTCACCTCTTCCATCCTTCCACTGAAAACTTGAGGTCTTGTGACCTCCACTCTGCTCCCTTGCTGTTGGAGGAGCATGGTATTGACCTGCTGTTGCAGGGTTGTGATCATGGCAAGGAGTTGCTCCTCTCTGGTTTGGGGGGCAGGTGCTGAAGGGTGTTCTCCCTGTTGCTATTGTTGTTGGCGAGACATTGGTGATGGTGATGGTGATATTGATGTTTCCTCGTAGGAGGATGAGCAATCTTCTTTATCTGTACTTATGGCTGACTACTGACTAAAAAGGGTAAAACAATACTATCCCTAAGAAGGGAATCCCTAAGCTAGGCAGGTCTTTAAGAGGTTTTCCGTCGTTCCCCTGCATAGACCAATCACAATGGATTGGTAGCACGGAGCTGCTAGTGAAGAACTAATTACGAGCCCACTCAATATAGAGATCAGGTCTCAGGCAGGGACATGAGCTTTGTCCAGGCCATCTACCCACTGTCCCTAACTGACAGTGAAGTCCCCTTTACAGCTAGGGCCCGCTATCCAAGAGGCTTGAGAGCGCTGTGCTCTCTAGCGAGGAAGGGTATAGAGCAAGTGTAGTGGGGGAAATCACTTGCGGGGCCGGTATAAAGCCAACTGCACCTTTAAGTGATTTTGAGCAGGGTTCGAGGTGAACAGTGCTCGGATGTGGTATTGAGTTTTTGTGTTATCAATAGACAGTGAATGCTCTTAGTGATTACCCTAGGTGGATGTTCAAGAAGAACTCGATGGAGTTCTTCATTGGATTGCAGCCCTACTTATACTACTACTACAGTGGCTGTACCCTAAAGCCCTACGATCACATGCTCTTTCCAGAATGTTCTATGATCACCTGACCTTATCACGTGATTTGACTTACTGTTTATATCCTTACTCCATTGTATGCTTGTAGAGTTTTGGATTCAGTGTTTGAATGCATGGGAAACCTTTTCCTGTTTTGGGCTCTCATAACATTCCCATTAGATTCTATATACTACTTATACAACTACTACATGGTCTGTGCACTACTTTCCCACACTTATCATATGATGTCATCATGTGATATGACCCTGTGACATCCTTGACATATGACTCTATGACATGTGATATTGTCATATAACACTTTTCCACACTCTTTCCTTGTGTAGTAAGTCCAAATGAGAAGAGAAAAGAAAAAGAAAAAAAAAGAGATATAAATAATGACTTAGCCATTTTGCCAAGTTATAACATCCTCAATACTTCTTTCTGTTATGACTTGGCAAAATAGCTAAGTCATTATTTATATTTCTTTTCTTTTCTTTTCTTATTTGGACTTACTATACAAGGAAGGAGTATAGGAAAGTGTTACATGACTAATGTTATATATCATAGTCACATGTTAGGATGTTACAGTGTCACATTATATAATGAAGTCACATGATGAGTATAGAAGAGTAGTGCATAGACTATGTAGTAGTTGTATAAGTAGTATACAGAATCCAATAAAAACTCTATCAAGTTCTCCTTGTTAACTCAGACTTGGAGTGTGATTAAGTTGCCTCAGACTAAATTACTACACTAGAACTTGATTCTACATCTAGAGCACTGTCTACCTTGGACCTTGCTTATCTTAACTCTCATAATCTTTTTGATCCTCAACCAGTAGTTATCATAATCACTAGCTACCTCCATACATAGCTAGGCTCTTGGCTTAAGGGGACTTGATAGTCAGTTAGGGACTATTGGTGGAAGTGTAGTACCAAGCTCAGGTATTGTGTCTAAGATCTGATCTGCTAATTGAGTAGTATTGCCAGTAGTTACTTATATCTTTTCACTTTATAAACCTTGTGCTAAAGTTCTATTGTAGGCTGTATACACAAAGGAGTAATGCTACATTCTTAGGAAGGTGTTTAGGTTAGAGATCCTCTTCTTGGGATAATAGTATAACCATGGTATTAGAGCAGTAGTAAGTAAGGCAGTAGATATCTAGCTAGATGAAGATCTTGTACTCCAGTAGATGTAATATTAGTGAGATCATTTTCTATTCTGACTTCTCTGGAGACATAGCACCATATCTCTAGATTGATATAACTCTCTTATGAGCAGCATGCTCAATCAATAGTATGCCCTCACCAAACTAAGAGCAGAATTAGAAGAAAAAGATAGGAGAAAGTATTAGAGCTGTAAAAAGTTTGGGCACCTGGCCCATAACTATAGAAACAAGAATAAGGAGAAGGGGGAACCAATCCCCAAAAATAAATTTGAAGTGTTGTCAAGTAGAGTGATAAGATGTATGTAAGGGCAACTGGAGTGGAGTGGACTCCAGGAGAATCCTTAGTAATATTACACTCCTAAATATATTATAACTCATCTCCAGAAGAATCCTTAGAAATTAGGGTAAGGCTTCCAGGGTATACTTTTACAGTATATATATTCCTACTGCTGAGGTATCCATGATCCTATAGTTCTGTTAGTCAGAGTTAGGAGTCTCCAAGTCAAGCCAAAGGGAATTAAATATTACATAGTAATATTTAATTAAGTACAGGGTTACTCCAGGCTATGAGTCTAGTGTTTCAGGGGTGGCATTGGTAGGGTCCCCTTACACCCCTTGCCTTCACATTCCTCATACTCTACATAGGTCACTACTATCTCCTCTGTAATCTATCCTCTCTTAAGTAGAAGTACCTCTTCTGGGGGCATACTCCACTTGTTACAGTATTCCTGTATCTTTTTCCATATGGGATGCACTGGCCTTCTCTCTTGCTATGCCTTTTGTAAACCAACCATACATGCCATCTGCTTACTTTTCCTTTTTTCTCTTTTTACTTCTATATTTGGGCATTCCCATTTACAGTGCCCAACCTCCCAACATCTAAAATACTTTGCTTTTTTTATTCTTTTCTGCCATCTCACCTTTATTTCATCTCTTACTCTATACTACATCACCCTAGTTGCTAACATCTCATATCTATTTTGGGGTTTTTCTCTTTTCTCCTTCTTCTCTTCTTTCTTTGTCCTATAGTTATAGACCAGATACCTGAACTTTCTATAACTCCAACATTCTCTTTCTCTTCTTCCCTCTAACTATGCCCTTAGTAAGGCAAGGGCTTGCTTTTCTTTGAGCATATTGCTTAATAGGTCGTTATGTTGTTGTTGAGACATAGTGTTAATACCTCAAGGTCAAAGTGAAAGGTTTTGATTTTACTTAAGTTATGTCTGCTGAAATACAAGATCTTTACCCAGTCAGACACCTACTACCTTACTAACTATTGCCCTAGTACTAGGGTTACACTATCACCTCTAAGAAGAGGATCTCTACTCTAAGCAGCTTCTTAAGAATGTACTACTATTTCTCTGCATGTATGGATCACAATGGACCCCCAGTACAAGATTAATAAAGTAAAAGAGTACAAGTAGTCTACTGAATACCACTCAATTGCAAGGTCAGGTCTTGGATATGATACCTGGGTTTGGTACTACACTGCCACCAGCAGTTCCTAACTGACTATCAAGTTCCCTTAAGCCAAAGGCCTGGCTATGTATAGAGGTGACTAGCAATCATGATGATCACCAGTCAAGGATCAAAATAATATGAGAGTAAAAGAGTAGACAAGGCTTGAGGTGAACAGTATCTAAAAAGTGGTATTGAGTTCTTCTGTTATATGATTCAAGTCAAGTTAACTCAATAGCTAAGTCTTTGAGGGTTACAAAGAGAACTTAATAGGATTCTTGTTTAATTGTGCCAGCTACTTATACAAGTATGCTATTTGCTCTTGTTTACATTGATGGTATTCTACAACCAGCCAAGAGGCTGTTGGTTCAATTCTCTTGTCTGTTATTCTATATATATCTTTGGTCATAGTCAAGGTGATTCATGATAGCTATCTCAAAGTTATGACACAGAAAAACAATCTGTCTCTGCAATTCCAGATTCCAGGGTACATAGATTTTCCCTCAGAAGCAGAGTAAGCTGTCTATGTGGGACCATTCCAAGGAGTGTAATAACTTGTTGGCAGATTGCTGTAGCTCCAGGGCAGCTTTTGTGACCAGCTCTTCTAAGTCTCTATTTTAGTTACTATGTTGGATGTCAGAGAGCACCTTTTGTTTAATTCCAGCAAGCTCAACTTCCTCTAATGTTTGGAGAACAAAGAACTCTGGTTAGAGGAGCATGATGCCTTCATTATTGTTAGCTCTAGTTCTATGGTTAGATCTTTGTGACAGAGTGTTGGGCTTCCCCATCAATTATCTAGGATAGTGGCAAAGGGCAAAGTCAAAATGAGCAAGATACAGTAACACTAGTACTAGAGCAGAGGTCACAGCTAGTTTGAGAGTATCAAAAGCCTTCCACTCTTTGTTGGTCTAGACCTACAGTTGGTTGGCTTGGGTAAGGTCAAAGAAGAGTTATACTATAGTCAAGAAATCTTGTACAAACCTCCTGTAAAAGTTGACAAAGCCTAAAAATGCCTGGATATCAGTCCAATTCTCTAGGGTTGGCCATTTATGAACTTCCACAACCTTAATGAAGTCTATAAACACCTCATTTTCTAAGATAATCAGGCCCAAGTACTCAATCTACTCCTTTTGGAAATCACACTTTTCCAGGCAAAGAAACAGCTTGTATTCTGCTAAGACCTCAAGCACTCTCTAGACAGCCCTTGTATATTCTTTCATAGTCTAGGTGAAGACAAGGATATCATCTAGATAAACAACTACAATACCTTCTACTATGAGATCCCAGAAGATATTGTTTATCATCATTTGAAATATGGCCAAACTGTTAGTTATGCCAAAGAACATTACCAGTAGTTTTGTTACAAACTTCACTCAGACTATAACTCTAGGAATACTTGACTGATTTCAACGATCTAAATGGCCACTAAAAGTCCTTAAGAAGACCTTACAAATGGTACTAAAAAAGTCTCAAGGTGATCAGTATTCACTGAGTTATCAGTAGATCAGTTGGCAATAACCAAGTCACCAGACACTAAATTGCTGATATCTCAGGAACTACTTAACATAATCATTTACTTTAATAACCATTATGAAGCTCTCTTCAATGTACTTCTTTAGGCTATAAATAGACCCCAAGGCAATAAGATCCCATGGAGATACAAGGTCCTTAATGTTTGCACATAACACTGATCTTTATTTATAGATTATCATCTGTTCTTGAATAGAACAAAGGACTGTCCTAAGACAGTTAGGTTATCTCTATTTCAAGAACAATAATACTTCTATATGTAGAGCAATAGATAGTGATTATGTGGTAGACTGTCCTAGTGCACAGACCACTACAATTATGTATTTAAGGACTTTATGTCTGAGAATAAACCTTAGACTTAACAACATCTTTTGCTATTTATCTAACTTCACTTTTTTGAGCACTTTAATTATCAAATCAACCAATTACAAATCAGTAAGTGACCATTTGTGATAGATTTCAATAGTCCATGGTTAGTATAGAAAGCTACCTTCCATTCATCTCTGGGTTTGATATTTATGTTGTTAAAACCCTAGCAAACATTGAGCTTGGTAAAATACTTGGCCCCACAGAGCTGCAAGACAAGCTTGGAGATCAGAGACAGGGAGTACTTGTTTTTAATTGTTATAGAGTTGAGGGACTGATAGTTCTGGACTAGGTGGAGAGAACCATCCTTCTTCTTGATAAAGAATACCAGAGTGGCTATAGAAGATTTAAAAGATCAGATCCATCCAGTATGTAAGTTTTCTTTGAGAAAAGTGTCTAGCTCTTTCTGTTCTATGGAGGACAGAGAGTATACCTTCAAGAACTTGGGCTCCAACCTGGGGATGAGTTTAATCATATGATCCCAGTGACAATATTCTAGAAGGATGTCAAAGTCCTCCTTTGCAAACATGGTTTCAAACCCTCTGTGTAAGAGGACCCTACCAATGCTGTCTCTGAAACACTAGACTCACAGCCCAGAGTGACCCTGTACTTAATTAAATATTACTATGACTATAGGATCAGAAATGTCTCAGCAGTAAGAGTATATATTGTAGAGGTACACTCCAGGAGTATCACAAATAGCCACTTACTGATTTATGAGTTGATGATTTAATAATCAAAAGGCTCAAAAAAGCAAAGTTTAGACAGTAGTAAAAGATGTTGTCAAGTCTGAGGTTTATCCTCAGTGTCATGACACAGTCAAAATGGCTAAGTCATTATTTATTTTCTTTTTCTTTTCTTTTAAATAGAAAACTAGAGAATGACTAAAAGAGATATGCAGGAGCCCATAAATAGAAGTAAATACAGAATATGTATAAGTAGTGTACTATAATCAATGAGAACTCTATTGAGTTCTCCTTGTCAACTCGGACTAGGAGGGTGATTAAGTCATCTCAGGCTAAGTCACTACACTCAGATATACAATCCTTAAATACATAATTGTAGTGGTCTATATACAAGAACAGTCTACTACATAATCACTACCTATTGTTCTATATATAGGAGTGTTATTGTTCTTGAAATAGAGATATCCTAACCACCTTAGGGCAGTTCTTTGTTCTATTCAAGGATAGATAATAATCTATGAGTAAAGATCAATATTATATACAAATATTGAGGATCTTGTATCTCCATGGGATTTTATTGCCTTGGAGTCTATTTATAGCCAAAAGAAGTGCATTGAAGAGAGCTTTACAATGGTCATTGAAGTAAATAATTATGTCAAGTAGTTCCCAAGATATCAGTGATTTAGTGTTTGGTGACTTAGTGATTGCCAACTGATCTGCTGATAACTTGGTGAATACTAATTGTCTTGAGATGTTTTTGGTACCATTTAAAAGGTCTCTTAAGGGCTTTTGGTGGCCATTTAGATTGTTGAAATTGGTTGAGTATTTCTAGAGTTATGGTCCAAATGAAGTTTATAACAAGGAGCTTTATTCTAATCTCTAAGAATTCTCCTAGAGGTGAGTTGTAATGTATTTAGAAGTATAGTATTATCTAAGGATTCTTCTGGAGTCTGCTCTGCTCTGGTCACCCTTACACTCTAGCATAGTTAAACATGAGACTGGAGGCCACTTGTGCTTTTATACTGTGATGGGCCCCCTCTACTAAGCATTATGAGGTAGTAGCAGTGGCTCAGAGGTCTTCATGGTCAGAGATGGGTACAAGTTGAGTGATAAACAAGTGATCCTCTAACTTCCAGTCTCTTTTGTCTATTCTGTTAGGTATTTCTTCTCTCTCTTCTACAAGTTTAGATATAAAACCATTCCAACAAGTGTTTACAGCTTAGACTTCCTATCTCTTCTTCAGGGTGTACTCCTTTCATAACACTCAACACCCTTTGTAATATATTGGATATTGGATCATGAGTACCTCTCTCTTTTGCCAATCAACCTTTGGGTTGTAGTCCTTGAGCCAGGAGTATCCAAGTATGAGATTCTGCTTTCCCAAGCTAGAGATTGTAAGGAACATCTATTCTGAATGAGAGTCATACTAGAGGGTGATATCCACTACTTCTGTGATTTGGCCTGCTGTCAGTAACTGACTGAGAAACCTTAAGCTAGAATTTAACTCAAGGCAGTTCTTCAGAGTTAGAAGAGAACTTGATAGGGTTCTTGCTTAATTGTAGTCTACTATATATACAGGTATACTATTTGTCCTTGTTTATACTACAAGCTATCCATCAACTACTGGTTCAACTCCAGTTCATGTCCAATCTATTTATAGTACTTTATCATAGCTGGGGTGACTCATAATACCTGCCTTGTTAAGAGATCTATCTATATTAAATACTGGTATAGAACAAGAGATGCTCCAAGTATTGATTTTTTTGGAGCAGACAAAGTTTTTGTCAATGAAACTGCCTATTGCTCTATAGTCTAGAAGAGCCTGAATAGAGTGGACCTTGCTAGTGTCTGTGGTGAGGAGCTCTATGGGTAGAACAAGAGATACTCTGCAAGTGTCCAACATACTAGTAGAAAGTTGCTTGGGCAGTTTTCTTTTCTATTTTGGTTTCTAGAAGGGAGTTTTGTCATTAGAATTGGAAAGAAGTACATTTATAGGTTCATTTATACTTGTATTACTTTCTTCTATGACAAGTATACTGAACCTATTTAAGAGAAGCAACTGGGGTACACTCTTCACCAGATGCTCTATACAAAATTCTTCTCTACTAGAGGCTTCTCTTTCTTAGAAACTGAATTCTTCAAGGCCAGCAGATCTTCAATCAGTTCCTCCCACTGCTCCGTTATCAGCTGTCTCATATCCAGGCAGTAAAGGGGACAAAAGAGACTATTAGCCTGGCATAAGCTAAATATGCAGTACCAGGTCCCAATTACATGCTAAAGAGTTTGTGGGAATGAATCAAGAATAAAGGTATTAAAAAAGTGATATAGAAACTTAGTATAGTAAAGTAAGGTAAAAGTGTTCAAAAAGAATATAAGCTCAATCTAGATCTGCCTTGCATAGTGTCTCTAAGATACCAACCTTTATGCACTATAACAAGCTTACTATCAAAGTAGTTAATAAACTACTTCTGGATCTTATAATACTCAACCAAGCTCTCATCTATACCTCCAACACTGGGACCTTATGGGTATGATATGATCTGAGTTGATGGCTAGCCAGACTTTCTAAGCCTGTTACCTTGGAGAAGGTTGTCTAAGTAACTACTATGTCTTGTCTCTAGAAAGAGTAAGAGTATAGAGTGAATTTACCTCAATCACCCAACCACTTTACTTAGAACTCATATAAGTGCTAGAAGACAACTCTAGAGCTCTTGAGATGGTAGCAGATGTCAAGATTGCATGTCCTCTCTTGCTGGCTCCCTGAGTGTCATATTAAAATTACAAATTGATGAAACTTAATAAAAAAATGAATAGAAAAGGAAAATGCTTCTTCTTCTAGCCTCTTTCACTTCTCTCCTTCTCAACTGTACTATGTGGATATGTTCAATATTGCCTTCCATCCTGCTATACCAGCCTGTCACTACCATGTGCTCCTGCCTCACCTCTATACTACCATTCCCTATTAACATCTCCTGATCTCCCAACTGGCTACTTTCTACCTGAGTATGATCTAGAAACTAGCTTTAACATATACAAGTATGCCAGCTTACAATATTATTATATACCATATCTACTTCTTGGTTGAGTCTAGCAATGATGAGATCACAAGTCATTGATAGACTTTGATCTGTTACTTTGGTATTATATTTGTCTAAGTCTATTCTAGATTGAAAGTCTATAGCATTCCAAAGATATTCCAGAGTTTCTGAGTTCCAGAGCATCAATATTAATAGTCTGTCTCTAAGAAACCTGATGCTAGCTCATTAGTCTTGTCTCCCTAAGGTATATACTATTAAGTAAGTGACAGCTTGGTGACCATCTGGTAAAAGTGACCTTTGGTGGTCTTTTATACATCTAAGGGCTTGTAGGAGGTTTCTAGGATGAACTCAAATACTGAATTTAGGAGTATAAAGTGTATCCCATGTTATATTTCTGCAGAAAATTCACTGGCAGCATAACAGCAGTGGAGGTAGTCCTTGACCAAGTAGTTGGTGTCTCCGCAGTGATAGCACCCCTTTGGAGATAGCTGCTGAGATTTTCTGGTAATGTTTATGTCCATGGCCATCAATGAAGCCAATAGGACTAGAGGGGGTTTGACAGGCAGAGGAGGAGCTGAAGTGAACAGGGAATAAACAACTAGAGGAGGAGAGTAGATTAACAATAGAGGAGAGGTATAAGCTAGCATGAAATGTGTTATAAAAAAGTGACTACTAAATAGTGACATAGAGGTATAACAAAATACCTGTTCAAAGAACTACATAAATAGCTAGACCCTCATTAGCAAGTAGTCTTGCTAATATTACCCCTTTTGGTGTAGTTGTAAACCATACAGTATATGACTACTAATCCATAGTGCAACTGTGACAGACTAGAGGGGCAGTTGTCTCTGGTTTGACTAGAAGGCTTTGTTGGCTAGTCAATGTTATGACTTGGCCAAATGACTAAGTCATTATTTATTTTTCTTTTCCTTTTCTTTTATTTTATTAGGAAATCAATGGATGTGAGAGAGGATGACTCAAAAGAGATACACAGGACTTTGTAAATAAGGGTAAATACAGAATGTGTACAAGTAGTATACAGAAAGCAAATAGGAACTCTATTGAGTTTTCCTTGTCAACTCAAACTAGAAGAGTGGTTAAGTCATCTTGGACTAAGTCACTACAGTCAAGTCTGGTCAATTCTTTAGGCTACTTTGTACTAGGTTTCTAGAGCCATATCTCTAGGGTGTCCAATAGGCATGGTCACTATCTAGTTTTGGATTCCAGCTTGCAGTTCTCTCCAAAATTTGACAACCAAGGTATGGGGGTCTATATAGCTGGTGTTGGAGACTAGGGTCTAAAAGAAGTCCAAATAGTCTTCCATTGTCTAATTGTTTTGATAGTAGGAGGACCCTCTCCAAGACATTAGTGGCATCTGCCTCTGCATTGACTAGAAAGAATTGAGCCTTGAACTGTTGTTCAAAGGCTGACCAAGATATAATAGAGAAAATACCAGTGTCTACTTCTCTGTAGAAGAGGTTTTTAGACCACTTGGTTCTTGGGGCTCTCATAACATGGCCCCCCCTTCAAGTTTCCTCGTCCCAAGGAATTTTTCCATCAACTCCAGTTTTTGTCCCAACTCTTTTCCCTTTCCCTTTTGTATCTCCTTTTTCCCCAACTATATAGCAATTTTGCCATAAACTCCCTAGATAATTCCTGACTAAATTTCTTTTCTTCTTCTTCTTGCTCCTGTCATCTTAGTTCTTCAACCTCTTCTCTGCATATTCTCTCAAACTCTTTTACCAACTCTTTTGCATTTTCCAAGTTTTCCCTATTCTCCCAAGTATCTTCTATCATATACCCCTTCTACCTCACCAGAAACTTTTCCTTCTCCCTAACTGTTCTTTTGTTTACAATTTTTTCTACCTGGAATTCCTTTTCTTCTTCAATAATGACCAGTTTTGGTAGTGTCTTCTTCTGCTCTTTTACCTGTGGTTTATAGAGTCATATTCTACTTACGTTAACTACAGGGTGTATTCTAATAAACTTAGGTAGTTTTAACTCTATTGCATTGCTAGAGATGATTCCCTTAACTTTGTAGGGGCCTACAAAATGCTTTGTCAATTTCTTTGATCTCCTTCCCTTCATCTGCCATTTTAAGTCTTTTGTACTTAGCAGTACTAAGTCTGCTACTCTGTATTTTTCTTTCTCCTTTTGCCTTCTATTTGCAAACTTCTTCATTTCTTCCTGTGCTTTCCCTAGCACTGCTTTTGCTTTCTCCTAGATTTTCTTCATTCTTTCTATAAATTTCCCTGCTACTTCATACTTCCTCTTTCTCCTAGATTTTCTTCATTCTTTCTATAAATTTCCCTGCTACTTCATACTTCCTCTTTTTCCTCCCTTCAAACCCCATCCTTGGATTCTGACCATAGTTCACTTTGAATGGCAATATTTTTATTGCTGTGTGGATTTTGTTGTTGTATGCAAATTCCACTGTTCCTAATCAATCCAGCCACTGCTTTTGTCTATGGTCAATGAAGACCTTTAGATACTGCTCTAACTCCTGGTTTATCCTTTCCATCTGCCTATCTGTTTGAGGGTGATAGACTGTGGAGAGTTTCGTCTGGATTCCCAACAAGTTATTCAACTCTCTCATCATTCCTGCTGCGAACTACACTCCTCTATCTGATTGTTATCAATAGACAGTGAATGTCCTTAGTGATCACCCTAGGTAGATGTTCAAGAAGAACTCGATGGAGTTCTTTGTTGGATTGTAGTCCTACTTATACTACTACTACAGTGGCTGTACCTTAGAGTCCTGCGATCACATGTCCTTTCCAGAATGTTCTATGATCACCTGACCTTGTCATGTGATTTGACTTGCTGAGTCCCTATACTATTTATATTCTTACTCTGTTGTATGCTTTGAGGTTTTGGATTAAGTATTCAAATATATGAGAAACCTTTTCCTGTTTGGGGCTCTCATAACACTAATATAATGCTTTCTGGAAGTCCATGTAACTTTCATACATGATCTTAAAACAGCTTTGCAAGTCCTTCTGCTGATGTTTTCTCCATTGTAGCTATAAAATGTGCCATTTTGCTAAAACAGTTGCATACTACCAGAATAGCATCATATCCCTGGGCTAATGGCAGCTTGGTGATAAAGTCTGCCAAGATGTGGCTCTATAGCTTTTCTGGGATTGCATTGGGCATCAGCTTTCCTGCTGGTGCCTCGCTCCAGTTTTTGTATCTCTGGCACACATCATATTCATCCACATATCTTCCTACTTCTTTCATTACTCCTGGCCACCAGTAATTCCTGGTGACCAACTCTGCCATCTTCTATCTTCCTCCATGTCCTCCTACTGGGGTGTCATGGTGTAGTTGGATTATTTCCCTCCTGAGGTCCTCTTCTAGTATGTATATTTTTCTTTCCTTTAGTACTATTCTGTCTTCTACTTCCCACTCTTTATCTTTCAGTGCTTTTATTCCCGCTCTTTTTAACTCTTCCACTGCTTTTACTATCTTCTCATCCCCTTCCTGCGCCTTTTTGATTCTTTCTCTTAGGTCTTCCTCCTGCATTATTGTTTCTGCTCCCCTGATCCACTCTGGCTTTATCAGTTTCTGGTCTTTGTTGTCTCTTTCCACTCCCTTCTGCCAGTCTAGTCTTCTGCTTAATCCATCCGCCTTTCCCATGCTCTTTTCTGGAATGTACTTTAATATGAAATTAAATCGCAATAGGTATAGGGCCTATCTTGCTTGTCTGCAGTTTAATTTTTGACTCGTCATAAAATACTAGAGGTTCTCATGGTCTGTCCAGATTTCAAATTCAAGTTTCGCTCCTTCCAAGTAATGTCTCCATGCTTCTAGGCATCTTATAACTGCCAGCATCTCCTTATTGTAAATTTTATAGTTTCACTCTGTGGCATTTAATGATTTAGAGATGAAGGCTACTGACCTCCACTTTCCATCTTCACACTTTATTGACAGTACTCCCCTTGTTGTATAGTCTGAGGCATCTGCTTCCACTCTCATTTCCCTATCAATGTCCGGGATGGCCAGAACAGGTTCTGTGGTGAACACTGCCTTAAGTCTCTCAAACGCTTTCTTCTGCTCCTTCTCCCACTTCCACTTTTGCTCCTTCCTGACTAGCATGTATAGTGGTGCTGCTATCCTAGCAAAGTTCTTTATAAACCTCCTGTAGTAATTGGCGAGGCCTAGGAACTTTTGTACTTCCTTGATGTTCCTGGGTGCCGGCCAGCTCAGGACTTCTTCTATCTTTTCCTTCTGCATCTCCACTCCCTTTGGACCAATCACTATTCCCAGGAACTCTACCTCTTTCACTTTCCATTTGCATTTCTCCAGCTTCACAAACAGGTCGTTCTCCTCCAATCTCCTTAGCACTTCCTCCACCAGTTCATCATGGCCCTCCTCTGTATCTGTGGCCACTAAAATGTCATCAATGAAGGTTGCCGTGTCCCCTTGGTTTATGAGGTCCCTGAACAGATCATTCATCATTGCTTGGAAGGTAGTGGGGGAGTTTGTTAATCCAAAATACATAACTGTAGGCTTATATACTCCAATATGTGTCATGAATGCTGCCTTCTATTCGTTCCCTTCCTTGATTCTGACATTATTATATCCCTATCTTAAGTCTAACTTTGTAAACACCTTCCTCTTTCCTACTCCATCTAATATATCTGCGATGAGAGGTAAAGGGTATCCATTTTTTATCGTCCACTGGTTTATATACCAATAATCTTGTACCATCCTCCGTACACCATCCTTTTTTGCCACAAAGTGTACTGGTGATGTTTGGGGTAATTTGGAGGGTTGGATATATCCTTTCCTCAACTGGTCTTCCACAAATGTCTGTACCTCCCTTCTTTCTTCTCTCGATAATGAGTATACCTTTCCTTTCTTTGGTGTAAACTCCTTCTTTAATTCTATGGTGTGATCCCAGGTTTTCCATACTGGCATCCTTTCCAACTCTCTCTTTCCAAATACTTTTCTCTACTTCCAAAATTTTCTGGGCACCAGTCTTCTTAATGTTTCTTTGTCCTTGTCCTTTTCTATTTTCCTTGCTTCCTCTTCCTCTTCTTCTTGTTTTCTTCTCCCACATATCAGTGGACAATATGTCATTTTTACTTCCCCTTTTTCCTAGTCTATCTCTGGATTATGGACCGCTAGCCATGGCATATCCAGTATCAGCTCTGTTTTTTCCCAAGTTACACACGTCCATCCTTGCCCTTTCCATATGTCCTTTGAAGAACATATTGCACTCAACCTGGTGCATTATAGCTCCTCCCACATTTATTGTTCCATCTATATTCTGGACTAAGAGGGGTTTTTTTAACTTTTCCATTTTAAACCCCTTTTCCTTTGCAAAGGTCGTGTTCATGAACAGACCTGTTACCCCACTATCCAATAGTGCCTTTACTGCTACTCCTTCATGATTTTCCAACTTTTCTAACCCTACTTTCAACCAGACCTCCCTTAACAGCCATAGTATACGCCTGTATGTCTCTTACTCTCTCAGTTGTATTGATGGAATTTAATTTATTGCCCAGTTTTTCTGGGCGCAATACACTGTATAGGTTATTGGAGGCCAGTCGAGAGCTCACTGTCCTCCATTTTCTTTTGCCGACTCTTACGGCATTTCCACTACTCTTCCTTTATGCCTTTCCAACAATTTTTGGCCATATGGCTCCCACTTCCCATATATGTAGCATGTTCTGTCTCCTCCTCTTCCTCTGTCTATATCCATTGCATTTGGGTCTCTCCTTGGACCCATCTGAGTTCCCCCTCTACTGAGTGTATTTCCTCCTCCTCCTCCTCTCCTCTATACCCTCCCCCCATTCTTCACCTTATTTGCCCCCCTCTTTCCTCTATATGATCCTCCCCCTCTTGGCTGCATATTTCCCCCTGGGCATGCCGCATTCCTCCCCAACACTCTCTCCTCTGCCCTACTCTGTCTTTGGTTTCTGTCTAACCTCACCGCTCTTTCTTGCCACTCTCCAATGGTGGTTGGTGGTTCTTCTGCTTTGGCCAACTTCCTCCTGATGGCCCCATTCAGTCCTCTTTTAAACTCTTCAATGAGGGGTCTTCCCTCATAGCCACTCCTCCTGGTGACCTTTTTGAATTCTTGCACATACTCATTGCAGGTCCTTCCTCTCTGTTCAATGGTCCTCAACTGCTCTATCTTTCTTTCTTCCTCCAATGTCTCTCCAAAGTTGTTCCTTATCTTTGCAAATAACTGCTCTGCCAATTCCACTTCTGACTCCCCCTTTGCTAATTCATCCAACAAATTATCTTTCTCACGCCTCTGCTATTCCTCCCTGTACATACAATAATACTCAGGCCACCTGGGTTGCCACTACTTCCTCTGTCATCTTCATTCTGATATATAGTTGAGCTGCATTCACAAATGTGCTCACTTCCTCCATTTTCCCACTAAAGACTTGAGGTCTTGCAACCTCCACTCTGCTCCCTTGCTGCTGGAGGAGCATGGTATTAACCTACTATTGCAGAGTTGCAATCATGGTGAGGAGTTGCTCCTCTCTGGTTTGGGGGGGGGGTGGATGCCAAGGGGCATTTCCTCTGTTGCTGTTGTTGTTGGCGAGATATTGGCGGTGGCAATGACGATGGTGACAATTCCTCGTAGGAGGATGAGCAGTCTTCTTCGTCTGTACTTATAACTGACTACTGACTAAGAAAGGTGAAACAATATTATCCCTAAGAAGGGAATCTCTAAGCTAGACAGGCCTTTTAGAGGTTACTATTGTTCCCCTGCGTAGACCAGTCACAATAGATCAGTAGCACAGAGCTGGTAGTAAAGAACTAATTACAAGTCCACTCGATATAGAGGTCAGGTCTCTGGCAGGGACACAAGCTTTGTCCAGGCTGTTTACCCACTGTCCCTAACTAACAGTGAAGTCCCCTTTATAGCTAGGGTCCCGCTATCCAAAATGCTTTTGAGCACTGTGCTCGTTAGCAAGAATAATAAGAGAGTAAGTGGGTGGTGAGGCTGCGAGGTGCGAGGTCACCGTTTGGGAATTGAGTTCTTGTGTTATTGATAGACAGCGAATGTCCTTAGTGATCACCCTAGGTAGATGTTCAAGAAGAACTCGATGGAGTTCTTCATTGGATTACAGCCCTACTTATACTACTACTACAGTGGCTGTACCCTAGAGTCCCATGATCACATGTCCTTTCCAGAATGTTCTATGATCACCTGACCTTGTCATGTGATTTGACTTGCTGAGTCCCTACACTATTTATATCCTTACTCTACTGTATGCTTTGAGGTTTTGGATTAAGTGTTCAAATGCATGGGAAACCTTTTCCTGTTTGGGGCTCTCATAACACTGATATAATGCTTTCTGGAAGTCCGTGTAACTTCCATATGTGATCTCAAAACAGCTTTGCAAGTCCTTCTGCTGATGTTTTCTCCATTGTAGCTATAAAATGCGCCATTTTACTAAAACAGTCGTATACTACCAGAATAGTATCATATCCCTGGGCTAATGGCAGCTTGGTGATAAAGTCTGCCAAGATATGGCTCCATAGCTTTTCTGGGATTGCATTGGGCATTAGTTTTTCTACTAGTACTTTGCTACGATTCTTGTACCTTTGATATGCATTGTATCCATCCACATACCTCTCCACCTCCTTTGTTGCTCCTGGCCACCAGTAATTCCTGGCGATCAACTCTGCTGTCTTCTATCTCCCTCCGTGTCCTCCTACCGGGGTGTTATAGTGCAATTGTATTATCTCCCTCCTGAGTTTCCCTTCTGGCACATATATCCTCCCTTCTTTAATTACTATCCCATCCTCTATTTCCTATTCTTTGTCTTTCAGTGTCTTTATTCCTGCCCTCTTTAGCTCTTCTACCACTTTCACTACTCTTTTATCTTCTTCCTGTGCTCTTTTGATTCTTTTCTTTAGGTCTCCTTCCTCTATCATTGTTTCAGCTCCCCTAATCCATTCTGGTTTTATCAGTTTCTAGTCCTCATTGTCCTTTTCCACTCCCTCCTGCCAGTCAGGTCTTCTGCTTAGTCCATCTGCCTTTCCCATACTCTTTTCTGGAACATGTTTTAATGTAAAATTAAATTGTGACAGGTATAGGGCCCATCTTGCTTGTCTATGGTTTAATTTTTGGCTTGTCATAAAATACTGGAGGTTCTTATGGTCTGTCCAGATTTCAAATTCGAGTTTTGCTCCCTCTAAGTAGTGCTTCTATGCTTCTAGGCACCTTATAACTGCCAGCATCTCTTTATCGTGAATTTTGTAATTTTGCTCTGTAGTATTCAACGATTTAGAGATGAAGGCCACTGGCCTCCACTTCCTATTCTCATACTTTGTTAACAATACTCCCCCCATTGTGTAGTCTAAAGCATCTGCCTCTACTCTTATCTCTCTATTGATATCTGGAATAGCTAAGACAGGCTCTGTGGTGAATACTGCCTTAAGCCTTTCAAATGCCTCTTCTTGTTCCCTTTTCCATTTCCATTTCTGCTCCTTCCTGACCAGTATATGCAGCAGTGTTGCTAACCTAGTAAAGTCTTTTATAAATCTTCTATAATAATTGGTGAGACCTAAAAACTTCTGCACTTCTTTGACATTTTGGGGTACCGGCCAGTTTAGTACTCCCTCTACTTTTTCCTTCTGCATTTCCACCTCTCTTGGACTGATTACTACTCCCAGAAATTCTACCTCTCTTACTTTCCATTTACACTTTTCAGGCTTTATGAATAGGTCATTCTTCTTTAACCTTTTTAGTACCTCCTCTACTAACTCATTGTGTCCCTCTTCAGTGTCTGTGGCTACCAGGATATCATTGATGAATATCACCATGTCTCTCTAGTTTATGAGATCTTTGAATAGGCCATTCATCATTGTTTGGAAGGTAGTGGGAGAGTTTGTTAACCCAAAGTACATGACTGTGGGTTTGTAAGCTCCAATATGCATTGTAAATGCTGCCTTCCACTTGTCTCCCTCTTTGATCCTGACGTTATTGTATCCCCACCTCAGGTCCAGCTTTGTAAACACCTTCCTCTTTCCTACTCCATCCAGTATGTCCACAATGAGAGGTAAGAGGTACCCATTCTTTACCATCCACTGATTTATATGTCAATAGTCCTGTACTATTCTCCATATGCCATTCTTCTTTGCTACGAAGTGTACTGGTGACATTTGGGATGACTTGAAAGGTTGGATATATCCTTTTCTTAGCTGGTCTTCTACAAATGCTTGCACCTTCTCCCTTTTCTCCCTGGACAGTAAGTACACCTTTCCCTTTTTCGGCATAAATCCTTCCTTCAACTCTATAGTATGGTCCCAGGTTTTTTGTACTGGTATCCTTTCTGACTTCTTTTTCCTGAATACCTTCCCCCACCTCCAAAACCTTTTAGGTACCAGTTTTTTCAATGTTTTTTCGTTCTTGTTCCTTTTCACTTTCTTTACTTCCTTTCTCTTTTCTTCTTGCTTTCTCTTTCCACATATAGGTGGACAGTGCATCATTTCTACCTCTCCTTTCTCCCAATCTATCTCTAGGTTATAGGCTGCTAGCCACAGCATTCCCAGTATTACCTCTGTTTTTCCTAAGTTACATACATCCATCCTTGCCCTTTCCATATGTCCTTTGAAAAACATGTTGTATTTCACTTAATGCATTATAGCTCCCCCTGCATTTACTGTACCATCCACATTTCTAACTAACAGGGGATTTTTGAACTTCTCCATTTTAAACCCCTTTTCTCTGGCAAAGGTTGTATCCATGAATAGACCTGTTGCCCCACTGTCTAGTAATGCTTTCACTGCTATCCCCTTATGGCTTTCTAACTTTTCTAGCTCTACCCTCATCCAGACTTCTCTTAGTGGCTGGAGTGTGCATTGTATATCTCTTACTCTCTCAGTTGTATTGGTAAACTTTGATTTATTGCCCAGCTTTTCCAGGTACAATATACTGTACAAATTATTGGAGGCCAGTCAAGAGCTTACTGTCCTCCACTTTCTTTTGCTGACTTGTACGGCGTTTCTACTATCCTTCCTTTGTGTCTTTTCCAACAATTTTTGGCTATATGGTCCCCACTTTCCACATATATAGTATGTCCTATCCCTCCCCCCCTTCCTCTGTCTATATCCATTGCATTTGGATCTCTTTTTGGACCCATTTGAGCCCCTCCTCTATTGGACATGTTTCCTCCTCCTCCTCCTCTATATTCTCCCCCTATTCTCCACATTATTTGTCCCCCTCTTCCTCCATATGATCCTCCTCCCCTTGGCTGCACATTTCCCCCTGGGCATGCCATATTCCTCTCCAACATTCTTTCTTCTATTCTGCTTTGCCTCTGGTTTCTATCTAACCTCACCGCTCTTTCCTGCCACTCTTCAATAGTGGTTGGTGGTTCTTCTGCTTCTGCCAACTTCCTTCTAATACTCCTATTTAGTTCTCTCTTAAACTCTTTAATGAGAGGTCTTCTCTCATAGCCGCTTCCTCTAGCGACCTTTTTAAATTCCTACATGTACTTGTTGCAGGTTCTTCCCCCTTGCTCGATTGTTCTCAGCTATTCTATCTTTCTTTTTTCTTCCAATGTCTCCCCAAAGTTGTTCCTTATCTTAGTAAACAACTGCTCTGTTGATTCCATCTCTGACTCTCCCTTGGCCAGTTCGTCCAGTAGGTTGTCCTTTTATGCCTCTGCTACTCCTCCCTGCACATATGATAATACCCAGGCTACCTGGGTTGCTGCTGCTTCTTCTGCTATCTTCATTTTTATATATAAGTGAGCCATGTTAACAAATGCACTCACTTCCTCCATTCTTCCACTAAAGACTTGAGGTTTCACAACCTCTACTCTGCTTCCTTGCTGCTGAAGGAGCATGGTACTAACCTGCTACTGCAGGGTTGCAATCATGATGAGGAGTTGTTCCTCTCAAGAGATGGGTGCCAGAGAAGGTTCCCCTTGTTGTTGTTGTTGGCAGAACATACATGATGGTAATGATGATGATAATAGTGATGGTGATGATGATTCCTTGTAAGAGGATGAGCAATCTTCTTCATCTGTACTTATAGCTAATTACTGACTAAGAGGGGTGAAATGGTATTATCCCTAAGAAGGGAATCCCTAAGCTAGATAGGCCTTTAGGAGGTTTCCGTCATTCTCCTATATAGACCAGTCACAATGGATCAGTAGCATGGAGCTGATAGTGAAAGAACTAGTTACAAGCCTGCTTGGTATAGAGATCAGATCTCAGGCAGGGACATGAGCTTTGTCCAGGCCATCTACCCACTGTCCCTAACTGACAGTGAAGTCTCCTTTACAGCTAGGGCCTGTTATCCAAGATGCTTTTGAGTGCTGTGCCTGTTAGCAAGGATGATAAGAGAGTAAGTGTAAGTAAGGATGTTAAGGCTATGAGGTGCAGGGTTAACAGTGGGGTATCAAGTTCTTATGTTATTGATAGGCAGTGAATGCTCTTAGTGATCATTCTAGATGAATGTTCAAGAAGAACTCAATGGAGTTCTTTCTTAGATTGGACTACTACTTATACTATTTTATAGTGGCTGTACTACTACTAGTCCATGATCACATGTTTTTCCAGAATGTTCTATGGTCACTTGACCTTGTCACATGATTTGGTTTCCTAAGTTCCCATGCTATTTATACCTTGACCTCATTGTATGACTTGAGATTTTGGATTAAGTGTTTAAATATATGGGAGACCATTTTCTTCTTGGGGCTCTCATAATACATGAGCACCTAGAGAATTCTTTCTAGGTCTAAGTTGAACTGTTCTAGGATGACTGGTTTTGTGTTGTTTTTTTGCCCTCTACTAGTGGTTTATAGAGTCGTACTCTATTCCGTTGATACAGGGTGTATTTTGATGGAGCTTGTAGTTCTCAGCTTCTATCGCATTGTCGAGACAATTCCCTATACTTGTAAGGACCACGAAGCTGCTCAGTCAGTTTTCGATCTCTATTCCTTTATCTGCTATTTTAAGTCTTTCGTACTCAACTAGTACTGCGGTCCCTATTTTGTATTCTCCCCTTTCTCGTTTCTGTCCCGACTTTTTATTTCTTCTGTGCTTCCTACGAGCTGCCCTGCTTTCCTGTATTTTCTTCATTTTTACTCACAATCTTCCGCGTTTCGTATTCCCTTTCTTTTCTTCAAATCTATATTGGGTCTTGGCATAGTTCACTTTGAATGGTGGGTTTTTGTGGCGTGTGGATTTTGTTGTTATACGTGAATTCGCGTTCCTCACCAATCCGGCACTGTTCTGTCTATGATCGATGAAGACTTAAGTATTGTTCAGTTCTGATTTAGCTCTCTCTGTTGCACCATCGTTTGCGGGTGGTAGGCTGTTGCGAGTTTTGTCTGGATTCCAACAGCTATTCAGCTCTTCATCATTCGCGTGAATGCAGCTCCTCGATCGATATGATGCTTTCTGGGAGTCAATGCAATTCATACGATGGTCGAAATAACCTTGCGAGTCCTCTGCTGACGTCTTCTCGTTGTTGCTATAAAATGGGCCATTTTGCTAAAACGCTGACACATATTACCAAGATTGCGTCGTATTCTGGGTGTGGTATGCTTGTGATGAAATCTGTTGATCTGTGACTCCATGTGCATTCTATGGTTTTCTGGTATCTGTGGGCATTAATTTACCGTGGGTGCTTCGCTTCGATTTTTGTCCTCTGGCA
This sequence comes from Leucocoprinus sp. KB1807203, assembly GCA_019327925.1. Classification (NCBI taxonomy): domain Eukaryota; kingdom Fungi; phylum Basidiomycota; class Agaricomycetes; order Agaricales; family Agaricaceae; genus Leucocoprinus; species Leucocoprinus sp. KB1807203. The sequence continues at coordinate 92,375 of JAHTMQ010000215.1, forward strand.
TCATTCATCTTACTACGTATATCCACTCTGTCATTCTGGCACCAGTAATTCCTACTGATCAGCTCGTCGTCTTCCACCTCCCTCCGTGCCCTCCTAATGGAGTGTCGTGAAGTTGTATTATATTCTCGCTAGGTCACCTTCTGGCAGATATCTTTCTTCTTTCAGCACTACCATCCTCGACTCACCATTCTTCATCTTTTCAGCGTTTGTTTATCTGTCCCTTTTATGTTTTACTGCTTCTGTATCTTTCCGTCCCTTCTTGTGCCTTTTGATCTTTCTTAGGGTTCTCTCTTATCCGTGTTTCACTCCGTAATCCATTTGGTTTTCTCCGCTTCTGGTCTCGTTATCTCTTTCTACTCCTCTGCCAGTTGGTCTTTGCTTAGTCATCACACCCTTTCACCCATACTGAACATGTTTTACACAGAAGTTGAATCGTGATAGGTACAGGGCATCTATGCTTGTCTACGGTTTAACTTTGACTCGTCATGAAGTATGAGGTTATTTTATGGTCTGTCAGATTTTCGAATTCGCAGTTTTGCCCTCTAGGTAATGCTCGCATGCTTCTAGGCATTTATAACATGCCACATCTCTTTATCGGGATCTCGTAGTTTCGTTCTGTGATGTTCAATGATTTCGAGATGAAGCATGGCTCCACTTTCATTTCGCTACTTTGTCGCAAACTCCTGCTGTTGCTAGTCTGATGCGTCCGTTCACTCTCATTTCCTGTCGATGTCGGGATGCGAGGGACTAGTTCGTGGTGATCCTTTTGAGTTCTTGAATGCTTCGCTCCTGGTCCTTTTCACTCATTTTTGTTCCTTTGACTAGCAGTGCAATGGTGTGCTATCTAGCAAAGTTCTTTATGAACCTTCTGTAGTAGTTGGCAGTCAGCAATTTTTGCACGTCTTTGCGTTTCTGGGGTGCCAGTTCAGGACCCTTCTACCCTTCTCAGTTTGCATTTCGACTCCCTTTGGACCCAATTATCTACTTAGAAACTCTACTTTCTTACTGTCCATCTGCTACTTTCGGTTTATCAAACAGATCGTTTTCTTCTAACCTCCTTAATACCTCCTCTACCAACTATCATGTCCTTCTCTTATCTGTGGCTACTAGAATGTCGTCAATGAAGGTTGTGTGTCCTTGGTTTATGAGGTCTGAACAGGTCGTTTAATCATTGTTGAAAGTGGCGGTGCAGTTTGTTAACAAGTACATGACCGTAGGTCATATGCTCGTTGTGCGTTGTGAAAGCTGCTTTCCTACGTTCTTCACTTGACTTCGGAGCTATTGTTGTACTACCCACTTAAGTCCGCTCTCGTTAACTCTTTTCTTTCTACGTCTCATCCATATATCTGACAATGGAGGGGATAGGGGGTACCACTCTCTTACTGTCCAATGGGTTATGTGTCGCTAATCTTGTACATTTCCGATGGACGCTCTCTTTTTTGCTCACAAAGTGCATGATGCTGTTGGGGCTGACTTGGAGGGTTCGCGATATACCTCCTTTTCCGTGGTCTCCACAGGAATGCTTGTGACCTTTCATCTCTTTTTCTATGGATAGGGCGTATATCTCTTCCTTTTTGGGTGACTGTCTCGTTATGATCTTATGGCATGGTCCACACGATTTTTCGCACGCGCAGTCTCTCTGTACTCCATTTTTCGCAAAACCCGTTTTCCGCTCAGATCTTCTGTGGGGCCACAGCCTTTTCACTACTTTCAACCTCATCATATCCTCTCTGCTATTCTTACGTCTTTTCTCGTCCTTGCTTTCTTTTCTCGCATATAGCGGGCATGTGTCTATCTTACTTTCTTTCCATTAGTGTCTGGGTGTAGGGCGCTAGCATGGGCATGCCTAGTCTCATACCTCTGTCTTCCTTACGTCTGCACACATCATCCTTACTCTTTACATGCCACTTGAACAAACATGTTCCTCTCGAGCCTGCTGTTGTTAGCTTCCTCATTTTTCGTTCATCACATTTCTGCTAAGAGGGGTGCTTTTAACCTTTCCATTCTCACTCTATCTCTGGCACAGGTTGAATCTCATGCCTCGACTGTTGCCCCACTATCAATACTCGCTTTTCTGCTACTCCTACCTGGTCTTTCACCTGTCTCAGCACTTTATCCCGCCTTCTCAGTGCGTCGTATTGTTCGTGCACGTCTCTCTCTCAGTGTAGTGCCTCTTTTTATTGACTTCAGTTTCCAGAACACATACCACTGTACTACATTATTGGAGGGCAGTCGAGTGCTCACTGTCTCACTTTCTTTTGCCACTCTTGCGGTTTTACTCCCTCTGTTTTGTGCCTTTCCCAACAGTCCTTGGCCCATATGGTTCCTACTTTCTCGACTACATAGATGTCTCTATCTACCCCTTATCTATCACATCATTGCATTTTGGTCTCACTAGGCCCTTGAGTTCCTTCTAATGGCCGATGTTTCCTCCGGGCACCTCTATAACTCCTCCATTTTTCACATTATTTGGACCCTTCTCTTCCTCCCATACGACCCTCCTATTCTGGGCTGCGCATTTCCCTGGTCGCGTGCGTTTCTTCCAAACTCTATTTCTGCTATCTGTCTGTTTGATTTCTGTCTAAATATGTACCGCCCTTTCCTGAAATCCCCAATGGTGGTGGCGGTTCTCTGCTTCTGCTAGCTTTTCCTGACTACCTCTTTAGTCTCTTTTGAATTCTATCAATAAGGGGCCTTCTGTACCCGCTTACTCTTGCCCCTTTTTGAATTCTGGAGTATTCGTTGAGTCCTTCCCCATTGTTCTATTGTCCTCCAACTGCTCTAATTCCTCTTCTCACTCCGATGTCCGAAGTCATCCCTACTTTTCGCTAAATAGTTGTTCCGCTCGTCTCCACCTCGACTCTCCTTTGCCAGTTCGTCTAGCAGGTTTGTCTTTCACGTTGACTCTCCTTGCCATTATGATAACCACTCAAGCCACTGGGTTGCTACGCCTATCTGTCTCTTTTCATTTGATATACAGGCGGGCCGTGATAAAGAACGCGCTCACCTCTTCCATTTCCACTGAAGATTGTGGTCTGGAACTCTATCTGCTTCTGTGTGGAGAAGCATGGTATTGAACATGCTGTAGGCAGGGTTGCGAGCATAGAGAGGAGTGTCTATCTGGTTTGGAGGGAGGAGAGATTATGAGGGTGTACAATGTTGTTGTGTTGATGACGGGATACATTGATGATGGTGATGGTGATGTGATGGTGATGGTGATGTTTTCTCGTAGGGATTGAGCGGTCTTCTTCGTCTAGTACTTATGACAGTTTACCGAAAGAAGGTGAACAACTATATCCCTAAGCAAGGACTCTCTCAAGTCGGCGAGCCTAAACGCGGTTTTTGGGTTCCCTGCATAGACCAATCACAATGGACTGGTAGTACCGGAGTGATAGTGAACAGTTTTAAATACGAGCCCATCGATATGGAGGTCAGGTGTCAGGCAGGACAACGAGTTTTGTCACAGCCCGTCTACCCACTGTTCCCTAACTGACAGTGAGTCCACTTTACAGCTAGGGCCTGCGATCAAGAGCTTGATGAGCACTGTGCTAGTGCTCTCTAGCGCGGAAGAGTGTGGAGTATGTGTAGTGCGAACATCACTTGACGACGCGCAGCTATGGAGCAACTGCGTCACTTTAGTGATTTGAGCAGGGTTCGTGAGTGACAGTGCTCGATGTGTAGGTCTCGGTGTTCTTATGTTACCAAGGAACAGTGAATGTCTTCGTGGTCACCTAGGGTTTGGATGTTCAGGAACGATCTCAATGCTGGCGTTCTTCGTTGATTGCAGCCTCTGATTTATACTACTACTCAGTGAGCTCGTACCTAGAGTCCATGGGCACATGTCCTTTCCAGATGTTCTATGGCTCACTCGACCATGTGCACGTGACTGGCTTACTAAGTTACTCTCTGCTTCTATCTGTACTCCAGGTGTGTGCTTGGCGGAATTTTGATGAGTAGTTCAGAATGGTGACGTATTTCTTCCCTACTGAGGATCTCATAACATTACCTTCTTGGACTTTCCAATCATATTTTTTGATGTTTAATATAGACGGCCATTTTCCTATAATTTCGCTTCGCAATTACTTCTTTACTATTCGTCAGCTTCTATTCTTTTCTTCATTCTTGTTTCTACTCAATATATTATACATAAAACGCTACTACATTGACATGGTCCCCAAGGTTTTTCATGGCAGTTCTTTTGATTATCGCTTTCTTGAAATCTGAAGTCACTTGTAAAATTGTTATTAGCACAATCTTCTCACTTTTTTCTTTATTCTAATTCAACTGCATTATCAAACATTTCTTTTACATTTAAATCCTTCCATTCTGTATGAACCACAGCCTCAAAAACCGGCTAAGTCATTATTCATTTTCCATTTTATTATCCATTTTTTTTCTTTTAATTAGGAAATTGGTGGATGAACAAGATGAAAAAACTAATAAAAGTGAAGATAGGCGTTTTAAATAGAAGTAAAATCGTAGGGTGTCTACGTAGCTCGTACTATATCTAGATAAGAACTCCATTGAGCTTCTCTTGTTTACTTGGATAGACGTAGTTCTTAGAATCTCAGTTACGTCTTTATAACTTCATCTTTCTATTTTTATTGCTCTTGATTCTTTTTGTCTTATCCTATTTTTGTTCTTCTCTTACTTCTTTGTCATATATCTTCTTAAATTGGGGGAATCTTTGTCGCAATTTGGACTTATCCCGTCTTCTATTTATTTAGGGTTAAGTGCTTGTAAACTGGCATATTAGTATGACATAGGTTCTTAGGTCACATACTTCTCCATTATCATTTTTTATACATGATCTTTGTAGTACTATTACCTTCCATCGTAGTATATAATCACTCTCTCTTGTTATTTTGTATTTATACAATTTACTCTACCAGTCCTTTCCACTTCTGTAGCTTAAAATCGCTTTCTTGCTGTCTTTTCTGTTTATAACTTTCTGTTATGCCATTATCCAAGAGCACTTTTACTGTTATGCACTTTATTGTAGATTCCCCCCATTTTTTTTTTGTATCTACAAAAATAACCCACATGTTTAGCCTCAATTTCTCTTAACATTTTGAATGTTCTCCTGATGTCTCTTTATTGTATTTTCTATTTGGAAACCTATCTAGAATGTCTGCTGTGCTTTTCCTCTATGGAGGATGCTATCACTTCAATTCCTACTGCAGTTTTTATTTCCTTGTTTATATTTCTAGTATAGGATTCATTTTCTTTCTCATTTCAAACTATCTTTTTTTCAATTGCATTCTGTTTCTAACCTTTATACACTAGCACCTGTATCTTCTTCTTCTTTGTTCTTTTCTCTCCAGTTCCATGCTTCTTGACAAGGTCAACGATATATTTTTTTATTAACTTTCAAGGAAGGACACCTTTAGTCCCATTTTTATGGTATACGAACTCACTTGTCTTTACATTCTCGTCTCTATCCATAGATTAGCTCTGTCTCCCTCTTGTGCTCTATTCTATTCACAATTAGACCGCACTCTTATAGAGAATGTTTTTCTTGTTAACTAATATTCATTGATACCTTTTTCTCATATGGAATTCCAGTTCTCTCTGCCGCTGTTTTTGTGGACAACACATGAACTGTTGCTCCTTCTCCTTTTTGTCTTTGTACTTCTTTATTTGGGCATCCATTTACAGTGCCCACTCTACATCTACAAACACTTTACTTCCTCTATCACTTTTTACCTTTTCTTACTCATCTCTTACCTTTATACTACATTTCTTCTATTGCAATTACATCGAAATTTTTGGGGTTTATGCTATTTTTCTCTCCTATTCTTTTTTTGTTCTGCAGTTAATGGGCAGGTACCTGAAACTTCCTCAACTATATCTTCTTATTTTCTTTTTCATCTATCTATTGCCTTAGTTAAAACAAGGGTTTGCTTTTCTTTAGTTATGGCTCTCAGGTTGGTTTTATATTAATGTTGAGATCCTAGTGTTAATATCGCAAGTTGACGTCAAACGTTATATGCATCCTTACCCATTTTATTTACTTAAATCTGTATCAATGACAAGCAAATAGTTGTTCTTTACTGTTTGATATTTAGATATTGTAGTTAATACCATTCACTTTTTACTCGATCTTCTTGCCTACCAGGAATTCTAGAGACATCTGATCGGTTTCTTGATGCCTCAATGTACTTTTTCGTGGTCATTAAAAGTATTGACACTTTTTCTCTTTTGTTTTGGACTAAAGGGATAACTGTCTTCTTTTTTAAGGTTTAATGTCTCTTGAGATACTAGTGTGATTCCAATTTTTCATCATTGCATTTTTTCTGATGTGTACTTCCAATACTTTTCTTTACTTTACAGAATTTTTCTATGGATTGCTTCAGAACTTCCTTCTTATTCTAATCTTTTTTATTCTATTTGTTATCTTAATATTTTTTTTCTTCTAGTGTATACTCTTTTTCCTTTCTTTACTTTTGTTTTCTTCAATTTTGTATTATTTTCAATTAAATGGTGGGCATTGGTTATCTTGATCTTTCTGATTTCCACTTAATTTCTGGGATATATTACTTGCAACACAGTATCCTCCAATATAACCGTCTGTTCTCCCTCAAAATTGCCTACATTATTACTCATCTTTCTATATGCTTTTGTACATAATGTCAAGTCTGTAAATTAGACAAAGGGATTGGTTTTATTTAAATTGTGCCCTTCCCTGTACAACCCCAACTGAGAGACAAGCGCAGAGGGTCTAGAACCAATATTCTGGTACTGCTAGAGACAACAGAGAACTAAAAGACTAGACTATGAACGTAGCTATAGATGTAACTGAACTTACGAATCCTGATGGTATAAGATGTTACAAGTGACAGATATGGTGTCAGGGTTGGAACTAGACCATCTTAGCTTCTTGATGTGAAATAGCCTTCCACTGTATTTATCCTTCTAATTTTGACTGATACTGGTCTTTTAGTTTTACAGCTTATCATCCATATTTTGCTACCATCTTATCCTCGTCCATGAAACATTCTGGTCACACCATATCACAAGAGTGCTTTGTATTGTTATGCCTTATATATATACTTATCTTTTCGTATTTATGTACCATACTTCACTTAGTATTTTGACTGTTCTTTGACATCTCTTTGCTTGCTCCTTCTCTTTTACTATGCTTTTGAACTTTCTGTCCCATGCACCACTGTGCTATGTTCTTTCTGTTCTGAGTAATGCTACTACTTCTAATTCAACTATGGCCTGCTTTATTCCTATCCTGATTCTAGACAGAATTCTCTTCCTTACTTTTTAAATACTCCTACTATTTATATCCTCTTTGTCCAATACTGAGTGTAATTTGACTTTAATATTCTCTTCTTTTGCATGAATTTTCTTCTACTTCATTGCTTCATAACATTGGCTATAACACAATATTCTTCAGTATTTTCCAAGACAAAAATTGTCTCCTGGTTCTTTACATTTATGGTACCTTTGTACTCCATACTCTACACTCTACAAATTGTTACACACTTTTTACCTTGTCTTCTCCTTGTTCTTTTAGGCTTATACCTCTTGGGGGCATATTTCTCATAGCTCAATACTCCTGTACTTTTCTCTATAAGGAGTGTATGACTCTTCTTTTAACTGTTGCCTTTTGCGGTAGTGTATATGCTACTTTCTATTCCCTCTTCTTTTCTTCCATTTCAACTTCAATATGTTGGGCACTTCATTTGAAATGTCAACACTCCAACTCTAAAGCACTTTAACCTCCTTTACTATTTTATTTTCCTTATCTTTACTTCCTCTCTCATCCCAAATTATTATTTATTAACAACACTTAAATTTCTTTTGGAGATCAGTTTTTTTTTTTTTTTTTTTTTTTTCTTTTTTTTTTTATTTATTTTTTTTTCTTTTTTTTTTTTGTTTTTTTTTTTTCTCCTCATTAATTTTATTTTCTGCAGTACAGACCTGAAGCTACACTTTTCACGCTCTAATATTTTTTCTATCTCTTTTTTCTAAATCTATTTCCTTACGTTTGGTCGAGGGAATCGACTGTTGATTGAGCATGCTGTCATAAGAGAGTTGTATTGATCTCAAGTATAGTGTATGTCTTGGAGAACATCTGAATAGGGACTAATCTTTAATGTACTCTACTGGAGATACGTCTTTACCCAGCTACGATACTATGCCGTACCTTACTACTGCCCTAATACTATGGTTATATATTTACTTAAGGAGAGGATCTCTAACAAATGCCTTTCTAGGACATTCATTACTCTCTGTCTGTACCGACAATGGGACTTTCCGCACAAAGTTTCATACAAATGAAAAGATAAAAAGTCTACTGGCAAACACATTCATTTGGCAGGATCCGGTCTTGACACCAATACCTGAGCTTGGTACTTTACTTTCTGATTTAATATGGACTTACTGATTTGTGAGTATGGTATGATTTGATAATCAAAGTGCTACAATAAAGCAAAGTTAGACAGCAGCTAAAGATGTTGTTAAGTCTGAGTTGATCCTCAGGGACTATACAGTCTCTTATATACAGGATTGTGGTTGTCTGTACACTAGGACAGCTACCACATGATCTCTCTACCTATTGTTCATACTATATAGATTGCTATTGTTTGAAATAGAGATAACCTAACTGTTTAGGGCAGTTCTTTGTTCTATTCAAGGACTGATGATTATCTATGAGTAAAGATCAGTGTATACTATGCAAACTTGGAGGACTGTGTATCTCTATGGGATCTTATTGCCTTGGGTTCTATTATAGCGCAAAGATGCACATGAACAGAGCACTAGTGTACAATCGGTCATTGACAGCAAACAATTATGTAAGCAGTTCTGAGATATCAGTAATTTTAGAGATTTGTAGCTTGGGATTTAAGATATTACTGCTTAACTCAGTGCATATACTGAAAGCTTTGAGATGTTTTGGTACTGTTTAGA